>VVHJ01032267.1:13381-28539 GCA_015107715.1 Tylochromis polylepis
CAACCCACCCCCCCCCCCCCCCCAGGGGAAGGGGGGAACAAACAAACAAAAAAAAAGAAGGGAAAACCAAAATTTGTAGCAGGTGAGTTCTGTTGCAATTTCATAATCCAGCTGGTAAAGCTTTTGGGAAGGGGGAGGGAAAAACAAACAAACGAAAAACCCCAAAAACAAGCACCATAAGGAGAAGGCCTCAAATGTCCTCCGCTGGGCGAGTTTAGCAGTGCTCACTCGATTCTGTGCTCCCACAAAAAGCAAAAAGGGAGGAAAAAAAAAAGAAAGAAAAAAAAATCTACATTCAGACTCGCCTCAGGCTCATGGTTTAGGCAAAGTCACTGAAATGTTTCAGGCTTTGTTTTGTCTTTTCAAGTCCAGCCATCGGAGCCTTAATCACGGTGGTTGAAACATGTCTCCAACTCCCATGGGGCCTTAATCATCAATATAGATACGTCCAGGTCCTCATCGTCTCTGTTGAGCGTACACAGGGTACGCTAGTGTCACATTAAGAGAGTCATTGTGCTGGACCAAAGACGTGTGCTGGTAGTGAAGAACAAGTTCTTTTAATGAGCTGTACAGGTTATAAGGTTCAGCAAAGCCGTACCCTGTGGGGGTCTTGTTGATGACGCAGTGTTTCACTTCGCCGTCCACACTGTAAAGAGAGGACAGGAGTCACAACCTGCTCCGTGATGCTCTCCATCAACTTTCTTCTTGACAGACCAAACACTTTAAAACTAGTTCATTCAGTGGTGGCTGAAGGCGTAACAGCAGGTAGACATTTCAACACTAAAACTACAATTCTTTGTCATTTCTACATGACAGCCAGATACATACACAACACTGCAGGCGTAGCATCCTGCTTTGCTGCTGTCTCGAACCAGGAATGTTCCATCTCTCTTGCCCTGGAGGATCGCCTCCGCCTGTAATCTATTGATGTTGCCCAGCTTCCAGGTCCGCTCATCATGATGGGGAAGGTCTTCATCATCATCCACCATAGAATATTGACTAAAATTTTTTTTTTAAAAAACAAACAAACCACAAAATAAATGTAAGTTGTCATGAAAAAAAAATGCACATTTTCTGTCCAGCAAGTGGCTGATTGACACTCGCACACTTACTCTTCTGTGTTCTCGTTCTTGATTCCCAGCCACTCATTGAGTTTTTTCTGTCTGACTCCCTTCTGGGTCAACCACCTACAAAAAGAAAAGACATGGACATTAGAAAGCAGGACAGACCCATTTCGATTTCCCTCAGAGGGAAGACTACTTTCCGATGTAGCCAGGATGCTGTTCATGCACTGCACTTACATGAGATACTGGTCTCTGGTCTTGCGGAGCTGGATGAGGTCAGGCTTGATGCTGTTCATCCTCTTGTCGATCTCCCTGTAATCTGCTGCCTGTTTCTTCAAGTCTTCTTCCAGCCTGCGCTTGCTGTCTACTATTTCACTAATCCTCGATTTCAACTTTTCGTAATTTCCCATGATCCTGGAAGGGGGGTGAGGGGGGGTGAGTTCTGAACATAGCAAGCATTTTGTTATCAGCTAATGCACAACGAAGTGTGGTCTGTTCTTACCTCTGAATCTCCTTTTCATTGCCTTCTCTCCTGAATTTCTCAATATACTCCTTGCTGTAGCGCTCTTGTGTTTGGCATTGCTCCTCGAATATTTTGATAGTTTCATTGAAAGCCTCTATCGCTGTCCTTTTCATTTGGATTTCCTACGAGTAGAAGCACAGCGTTAAGCACTTGACCTACAAACACTGCAGTAACACTCGATGCTAATTGCACTGTGGGCGGGGTGGTACTCACTTGTGATGTTCTGGTGTACTCTTCATAGAGACGGTCATACTCTTTGTTCTTTTCTTGGTATTGCTGGTGGTACTCGCAGAGCTTCCTGCCCACAGCTTCGATGTTGTCCTCTTTCACCACTTGATCCTGAAGAAAGAGTCAGTCAAAAACAGAGAAAGTTGAGGTTCAACTGCTTTAAACATCCAGGTGTTTTAATTCTGCTGGGATGCAACAAGCTGCCACCTCACCTGCTGGTGTTTAGACACAGGGTACAGCAGCTTGACGTCTAGCTTCGGGTTGTACTGAGCCAGGGACTCGTTGCGATAGTGGTTGATGAGCTCAACGACTGAGTTGAAGGTTAGTGGATCAGAGAAGCCATATTTGCCATCCCGATGGAATATCTTGATAAGCTTGTTGTTTCCTCCTTTCCTGCAGACGAAACAGAAGCAGCGGTTAAACCATCAGGTCACTAACTAAAAATGGGTAAACGGTCAATGTGAGGAAACCGTTTTAAACAAAGGACAAGACACTTACCTCAAAGTCAAAGTGTAGTCTCCGTGCATTTTTGTAGAGGCGTCTCGCACCAAAAAAGTACCATCCGCAGTGTCCCTCAGTTTCTCATTGACCTCCTCCCTTGAGATGTCTCCCCAGTACCATTCAGCATCTTGTAGCGCCATGTTGTTGTTCATACCGTTATTAATCACAGATGTGGGCTTGGGTGGCTTTGGAGGTAGAGCTGCAGGAAAAGGCAGAGAACACAGAACATAAATAAATCAACTGCAATGTGATTACACTTATGAGTGTTCGTGTTAAAATAAAGCCGACTCCGAGCTCGAGATCCTGACATTTTAAGGCAGGTTTAAGGGAATGCTTGCGCTGCCTTTACAATGTTTACTTGAACTTCTTTCAAGTAAAAAAAAATTAAAAATGACAAAACTTTGCTCTCTGAATTTATTTAATACTTCAAAAGAATAAATCCTTTTCTGTATAGCACATAGGCAGGCACACACATGCGCGCTCTTGTGCATCCTCCCACAGCCCTATTCATTGAATAGGGCTGTGAGGGAAGGAGGGAAAAAAAAAAAAGCTGCCCACGTCCAACAGAGAGGCAGCATTGGTGAGGCAGTGGGAGGAGGACTGAAGCGTGAGTCAGGGAGAATGAATTTCATTCAAGAAATGGAGCCATCTATAAATATTCCCAGCTCCTAATGCAGCAGTGAAGCCTTTTTCATGCAGAAAGAAATGCAGAGAGAACAGCAGAAAAAGATGGCTACACAACATTTTACAGTAAAATAGGACAGACTAAAATCCTTCTGACCCTTTAAGCCTTCAGCAGCAGGAAAGGCTACGCTTTAACGCAGGATAACCAGATTCTTTTCTACCATCAGTAAATCAATTAAACTCTTAAAACTGGAGCTCACCGTGAAGCTACTAGTAGCAGAGATAAGGCAGTCGGCTATTTTTAAACCCACAAATCTGCACTGCTGTCGTTCGCTGCCACTGCATTCACAACCTTCCTGCTGCAATGGACCTTGCAGAACTTTGCACGCTGAAACCACAAGCAGTGTGCACACAGCTACAACTGTGACATAGATTTCAAATGTTTCCATTCTGTGCAAATGCAACCTACCAATCCGACCACAGCGCTTCTCTGCATACTGCCTGCCTTCCAACCTGATCACACTTTGCCTCCAGATTACTAGAAATTTCTAATTCATGTGAAGAAACCAGGCTTATAAAACCAGAGTCAAACACCTCCACAGACAGACAACTTGCGCTGATCCGATCTCACCTCTGCTCCACACAAATACTTTACAGCCACCTAAACACGTACTTGAAAAGCCATTAAGGGCAGCTTGCTCAGTAACGTGTTACATCACTTACCACAGCCAATCACATAGGGGGTCTGTCACCAACCACTCCTGCATCTTTCATTTCCTGTCAGCAATGAGGTCACTGTAAAAGCGTCGCTTCTTTTAGAACACTTTAAATAGATAAATGATTGTGTCTCTGCATCAACCAGCACGTCCCGGTGTGCATCCATCTGCGAAAGCAAACGTGCCGCATCTCTCTGCTAGCAGAGGAGAGAGAAAGGACCTGCTCCCTGTTCCATGGTTCTCCTCTGTCATCCTCTCGCTCTCTGTTCAGCTTGTCCACTTGCTCCCCTGCAGGTTGCTCGGCCCCTCCTCCCCGCGAGTGTCGTGCGGACATTTAGTCCATCCCACTGCTGGCACTCGTAAAGCCTACTCTGCTGCAGCAGCACGTACGCAGCTAAATTATAATGCCTAGACCGGTCAGTGGCACCCAGAGCTTCAAAATACGTCTGTAATCCCACAGCGTGATGCTCAGCACGACAGAGATAGCGCCCTTGATTTCCTGAGTGAAATTAAAATAGACCCAGTTCTTGGTAAAGGTAGAAGATTCAAGTGAAAAGCAATCGTTGTCCTCAGTTAAATCGAGGGACAGTTGGTGGAAATTTAGACGCTTATGTTAAGTTATAGGGTTCACAACTATAATTGAGCATTTAAAAAAAAGAAGAAAAAAAACTGGTTTTAATGTTTGAGTAAGACCTAAGTGAACAAACCTGTTCAACAGCACTTTGATAGGAAAAAAAACCCCTACAAGATACAACAGCAGATTTAAAAAGACCAACATCAACCTGCCATTGTCCACCATACCTATAAACTACTTGAATATTCAAGATCCTTTTGTCTGAAGTGCTTCACTGATCTTAATGCAGAGGTTCATGTGCACTCTGTAAGTATAGCCCATAACTCATGAGCAGTTGCCCGAGGCAAGTTTGCTGGCAGCAAGGCTTGAAGTCTTACTAAAACACAAACCTATTATTCCTGTTCTGTGTTTTCTAAGCTGTGACATTTGTGTCTTAATCTTACTCATGAGGCCCATTTCGTTACAGCCTGAAGGAAAACGCAGCAGAACACACAATGTTCTACTTCTGACACCTTTATAAGAGAAGACCTGGAACGTCAAACTTACGTTGCAAGTTGTGCATGTCTTGAGGAATCGATTCTCTCTTCTTTGCAGCTTCTCTTTTATTCCCAAACAAAGTAAATCCAAAAGAGTTAGTTTCAAGTCCTTCTGTAAAGCTCCATTTCATAGTTTAGACCAGTGAGTACATGGACATGGTCTATTTTAATTCTTAAAAAGGTCACGGCTTTGTGTGCTTAATGAAATCCAGGTAATCCGCTCGACGTGAAGCAGGTGCAGCATGCGACTGTCTCGCTGACTGACTGCTCAGTTCCTGCTGAAGGTGTGGGTAAAGGGTTGAGTCTCTCCGTCTTTCCCTTTCTGAGCCCTGTGAGGCGGAGGCCTGCTCACGTGTAGTCAGAACGTTAATGATTAGCGGGAGCAGCTCCAGTAACGATGCAGCCTGTTCTGAAAGCAGCCACTTGTGCCAGCTGTGTTGGTGTGTGTGTGTGTCTCTCCATGCTCTTTGGTCACTCCCTCTTTCTGTTTGTAGAGGCAGAGGCGTGGGGGTGGGGGTGAGGGGCAGTCTTATGATTAACTTGCAAAGTTTCAAATATTTGCTGAGTTGAGCACTTCAAGACAGGGAGGACATGTGGACATCCATGCAGAGAGAAGACTGAAGGGGGAGGCAAGTGGCCCTAGAACTGCAAGCAGCCCCTGAGTTAACAAGAAGTGCTCTGTGGAGCAGGCCGACTTTCCAGCCAACCAAATCTAAGTGGGCCTTTTGTCGCTTACTTAAAATAGGAACGCAGTAACTGGGAGGAGGCATGCGCGCACAGGTCATTCACAGAAATGCATGTATGTTCTGTATATGTGTTTAGAAAGTAGGTTATTTACCCCTGCTATTTGCATTAGACAGGTGACTGAAACCAGTTTGGCCTGACTAAACGTTGCCATGTGTTACACTGGGTAGAGTCTTTATGGGTACATGCAGAACCAACAAGAAGCATTTCAGGGTTTCTCTCTTGCCTGCCTGACCATTCATTCAGCTATCCATCAAGCCCACAGCCAAAGAGCTCCCTGCAGGTGCAAATCACTGACAGCTGAGAGCAGACCATGCACAGGAGCATTATAAATAGTCCTAACAGGTAATAAAAAGTTTAAGCAGCCACAGTCAGTGCTGGGCCTCTGGGCCAGCCAATGATACCGCTCCCAACTAGAGCTGTAAAAAAAAAACAAAAAAAAACAGAATTGCCATGCAATGCACTGCCGTCTCAAATCACCAAACTAGCTTTGTCTGTATGCAGTCCACTGTAGTAACAAACAAAATCAGACTTGTACAAATCCGTCATCTATACTGTTGGAGGCATATGCTACCTAACAGCAAAAGCCACAGAGGAGAGGAAAAAGAAAAAAAGTGCCAGAAGAACAACCCAGAATCTTACTTAAGATGTTACACCACGTGTAAATTCCCCAGTTTTCATATTCATGAAGCCAACAAAAATAAAGCCAGACAGAGAAATACTGTTCTAACACAGGTTTCTACTTTGTAGTCATTAAATTCCAGTGAGAGAATTTTACATAACTGTACCATTTCATTGCATTAAAAAAAGCATTCATCTGCAACATGGAAATATGCTAGTTCAGAAATCCAAAACAAACTTGATGTTTTTGAATTGGTGCTGTACAGTTTCTAACTATTATACAAAGATTCTGGGAATATATTCAACTTAGAACACTTGTTTCTACTAATCAGCACATGCTAAAAAGGATCAACTTGCTTTAGCACCAAAATGTGAGTAATTTTCCAATCACTGGGTACCTTGTGGTTCCCTACAACTGCAGCAGCACCAAGTCTCGACCCTGCTCTTCAAGCTATTAATAGCTCAGGTCTCAGTCAGTGCTGTGCACAGACTTGGTCCCTTCAGAACATACATTTACATTCTCCTTTCAATGCAAGTCCTGCACAAATTCCTTACAGCTTTCAGTTAGCTCAGTAATGCAATGCACAATATCCTTGCCATCTACTTTTCCTTTTAAACTGAATACATTTTTTTTACCATTTACTTTCATGCCCCGAGCACCCACACTAGTAAGAACAGCACTTCGTAATTTTGTGATTTCTGGGTGAAAAATCAAGCAAAAATACAACAGTCAATTACCTGGTGCAGCTTGACTGTCACTCCACTCACTAGTCACCAGAACTTCAATGATCTTGATGTGAGCATCCAGACTGGGTTCACAACTGTGAGGGGGACAAAAAAGCAAGGTAAACAAAGTTTGTTTCAGAGCCAAGGTGACAGTCTCTGCTGCTTTCAATCAGATAGCATTTCAGGCTTAGCTACTTTAATTGTGCAGCACAGCTGGTAAGCAGAAAAGCTCCAACCTACATCTGTGTACAGCTAAAACATATCAATGTGTGATACACTGCAGTGCGTGTCTTGCCATTTCTTGACTAAGCCTGCATGCTTATCTGTCTGCTGACTGAGTGCTTATCATCTTTTACAAACCAAAATATGCAGCATAAGCCTTACACTCCCAATACCCACCTGGTGGCCTGTTGTCTGAAAAACACAGGGCTGAAGATCTCGCCCAGCGATCTGGCACTGAGCAGGTTCTTGGAACAGTTTTGGCACACTCTAGAAAAATGCCTTAGCAGACAGTGGAGAGTCAGCCAGTACTGGGGAGGCAAACCTGGGGTGCTGGCAATGCGACGTAGTAGCTGGCCACATTCCTCAGGATTCACCACCTCTGTTGAAGATGAGAATAGCCAAAAGGTTCAGTAAGACAGGAGATAAAGTGTCCTGCTTTAAAGTCTTCTGCAGTTAAAAAGCAGCACAAAATGAAAGTTCTCTTTACACAGTAAAGAAATGGAAAAAGGAGTCATGTGCAATAAAGACTTGGAAACCGCAGAGACAGTGTGAGGTTGACAATGAGCATAAGGTACACTGGCAGGTGATTGGCTGCTCAGAGATGCTAGAGATAAACTTTCAGGCTTGTTTTAGTTCCTATTAACCACAGATATCCTGTTTCTGGCCATGTGACATCAAGAGAATGCAGAGCAGCATAACACTGAGAATCTTTTTTCCCTCTACTTGCAACAGACAGCAAGACAAAGGTTAAGAGAATGTGCTAAAATACACAATTACCACTAATAAATAAATATATTTATATTTGTTATTTCCTTAAAGGACCCATAGAGGCTTTAGAAAAATAAGCTCATTTTAAACAAAAAACAAAAAAAGTCCTCAGACACAATGGCTACTGATGAGGTCTTGTGGTTTAGTGTTCATGAGTACATGATGTTCAGCAGCAGGGCACGAGTACATTACGTCAGCACTTCTCTTTAGGCCAACCTGTACAGTCAACAAATGACTACTGAAACTGTAAGGTAACCATCTGCTCTCACCTTTAGCACTGTGAACCATCTGAGCATATATTGCAGTGGGGATGATGGGTTGAGGAAGATCCTGCAAGTACCTACGCAGACCATCACACAGGACTGGAAGCTCCAGGTGATCCAGGTCTGCAGATGGAGGGTCTGAAATGGCACAAAGACGCATGCTTAAACTAAAGTGAAATGTATATTTATAGGTTTAACTATACCACAGACTCTTCTGGGCCAACAGACTGTTATGCACACACTTAGAAACCTTTTTTTATCCACCCCACTCATTTTTTCCACTCAGACTTCCTCTTCATATAAGCTTATAAAACACATGATAAAAGAGCTACTTACCACAATCAAAATACTGTCTGACTTCAAGTCCAGCACCAGCGGTAAATGTTCTATATAATGTGGGGTTATCCAGACCTACAAAATAATTAATGAAACATACTGTAGCAACATAACATGCCAAATAAATGCCAACAAAAATATGAAATTGATTCAGTCAAGCTCACCTTTCCTCTCAATTGCTTCCAGCAGTTTGGTCAGAATGGGTGGCGCAATCTCTGGAAGGGAAAACTGCTCCGTCAAGTCCGGCAAGCAGAAACCTAAAGATCATTAAAAAAAAAACTTTTTTAAATTAACAAACTGAGTTTGTGTGAACAGTGAAAATCATCCCACCAAGGCTTAGTACAAATCCAACATCATACAACTACCTGTGAAACCAAATTACTCAGTCCAATAAATTCTGCTGGCACCACAGTGTTTGCTAATGAAAGTTGAATAATTACATTTTAGCACCCCTGCCCTTCCCAAAACAAAAGCCAGCAAAGCAAGAAGAAAATGTTTCTACATCCAACCTATGTTTTCCAAATCAAACAACATCATAATCATGACTTAGACAATCAGTTGCCCTATGCTGCTGCTGTTTGCAAAACAGACACGGCTTTAAGGAGATTTCACTAAGCTCATTTCTTTGAGGTGAGTGCTGACAATGGCTGGTTTTACTTTCAAAACTGATTCCCCACTGTACCATTTTTACTCTTATGCTACTGTACCACAACAATTTCCCTTTGTGGGATCAATAAAATATCTATAGTTTATGTGCAACAGAATGAAGATATCAACTGCCCAATCAGTTAAATACAGTTAATCCTGTGATGACTGTTCATGTGACCTTAAATGGTAAGGACGGCCATTCATCTGAACCAGCAAAAACGGATTTGATTCTTGAATCCTCAGAACTTCAAAGGAAGCAGGTACAAGACCAATGAAGTGACTTCAAAAATAAGATGTGAGTATTTATAACAGGCTGTTTCAACAGGAGGTGCTGAGCACTGAAGTTCAGGTTTGGCAGACCAAGGAACTAAGCAAATATCCTGTGATATAAGGTAAGCCAGGTCTGACTTTTTTTTTTTTTAAACTTATTTTTCCTTCAGAACTTTGCACCCAGGTGTGGACATGAAAGCAGGAGGGGAGTTGGCAAATCTAAATAAAATCTTCGCCAAGGCATATTTTGAAAAGGCTTTTTTCCTGAAAGGCTCAACTGTTCAACATCAGGTCTGCAGTTTTAAAATGCTGCAAAACTATGAATGGAACCCTTTCTCTTAACATTATTTTTCCTTTCTTTCCACCTAAAAGTGATTACTTTTTTTTTTTTTAAATCAGGCATTAAAGGCCGAGTACTGGTGTGGCTAATACATAGACGCGCAGGGATTATTGAAAAGCTACCCTTTTTCATGAAAGAGAATTCAATCAGTTAAATAAGTTGGATTAATTAGTTATTAAATCAGTTAATTCTGAACCACATTCTCTTGCTAGGGCAGGACCCAGGCTGCCATGTATGTGAAGTACATGTATTAGTAAAGTCTTTCAAACCAGTGAACACACAAAATTCCACTTTGGACAACTGGTCATCTGGAAGATGTTATTGGAAATACAAACTGAAAGGGAATGGAGGGGGGAGGAAGGTTTCTCAGAAGCTGGTGTTCCATCTTAGACTTTGCAAAGTTTCCTGAAATAGAGATCAAGACACGCAGTGCAGCCATCACACACCTTGGAAGTGTAATCTTTCTCCCAGACAAGCTATCCAACATGATCTTCCTTCTGCAGCCAGAAGTTTTTCTGAGAAACCAAATTCACAACCTGAAGTTAAATTTAGACCACCAACCCACCCGCTGTCACAATGTTCAAAAAGCACACAACAGCACGATGCCTGGCATTTAAATAATAAATCACAAATATACGTAAGGAACAAGCAAATTCTCACATGTTTACTTAGACTAAAACACACTAAACACTTAAAAATGATTAATACATTGATATACAAACGGCTTCTTGCACTTCTGTACAGCTTAGAGACAAACCTAAAAACAAGGAGAATCTTCCAAGTGATCCTCCAGCCTATTTATTCCTACCACGGTCAGCCTCTGAGGGACACGGGGCAGGCAGGAGATAGAGTTGCTTCTTGGTACTGTCGACAATGTGATAGTTTCGGCACCAATGGAATTGTATCAAGTAGCAGAAGAAATATGGCAGAAATGCTACAAGGTATCAGTGATGATTTTTGAGATGCCTTGGCATGAGATCAAGGCCTAACGTGCCCAAACAGGCCAGAGCGTAAAACCACAGAAACATAAAGGGGAGAAGGAGAGAAAAAAAAAAGTGCCCACCTCCAACCTATAATTGCTGTGTTCATGAAGGCAAATTAATTCAGTACAGTAAAAATCATCCATTTTTTCTACCGCACATAGGTATACCTAACTGTGACAATGGTACACAAGATGAATGCATGTTCGGTAAAACTCCTTACTGTAGCTCAGGCAAACTGAATCTCCAACTCTCTCTGGAAAACTATGAACTATCAAAAACCTCCATTAGTAGCAGGCAATTTTAATTCTATTAAACAAACATAGCCCTCTATGTTTTACAGTAGCATTACTGCACTATTAACACAGTGTGCTGCCATTGTTTTGATCCATTTAGAACAGCTGAGAGGCTACACTTCCTCAGACTTTCTCCAAGACGCTGGTTTCTGTGGTAACTAGGGTATGGAGACAGAGGCCCCTTGGATGTGCCTCTACAAGTCTGCATGTTTGGCAGACCTCATGATATCCCCCAAGGCCTCAGCCCGTCAGTAGTCAGTTAGACAACCGCAGGTTGAGGAAGTTGATGCAGCTGCCACTGCTGTGGTGTGGGGGAACAATCTGTCCAGTTCAAACAGCACGTCTGAGCCGAAAGGACTGTGGGCAGAACAGAGCTGGGGCACCATCGGTGCACTAAAGATAGCACTCACTTTGGATAAATTTAGAAGGCCTGCTCAGGCAACCAACATTTTTAGCCTATACATTTCTTCTCGTCTGGAAAAGGTCTAGCCAAGGCACATTGGTAAAAGCCCACAGACACATCGCCACATAACACATTTTAAAGTAAAATTTGTGTAAAATGTACAAAAAGTCAAAGTAGTTTGTCTCTATAATAGCATTCAGTAAGACTAGGTGCAGCTAGTTTATAGTATTACCAAAACCTAAAACCCTTGCGATGCCAAATTCTCTGGATTTTCTGTTGGCATGGGCAGCACTAACATGTCTGAGCATGATTGTGCTGAATAGTGAAGCCCTGAGCTGAATTAGGAAAAAGGGCAGGCAATGTCTCCTCCTGCAGGCTGGAAGATGAAGTGTAAAAGTAAAGTAACAGCCAATGAGGAGACTGTTGCTACAGCTTGGCAATTTACCCTATGAAGAGCAGAGCATCAGTGAATCGCAAAAGTAATGCAAGCAGCCAGTTTCCTAATGTGAGATCAAATTTAAGAAACAATGAAGCTTCTAACATCAAATTAAAATAATTCAACTCCAAATCTGATAAGGTAAGTGACTAGAGCACAATTGTACAGCCTGAACTACTGCCTCACTTTAAAGTAAAAATGAATGATTAAATAGTGTTTTCATTCAAAGATTAGCCCCTTTCAATGTGAACTAGCTTTTAATAGTGCACAGATTTATTAAAACCACAGCTACAGCATATCATTTAATTTGAGAATATATTTAAGTTATCAAAAAGGTCAACTCAAAACAGGACTAAAACTGGAATTTTTATTTTTGTTTATTCTGATGCAAAAGCCAAATGATGTCACCAGGGACCATAACAATCATAATAAAATTTTTGTTGGTTGGCAAATGAGTTATTAAAAAAGATTAATAATAAGTTTGTGAGAACTCCACCAAGTTGGGCTTGAGCATTTCCAAAAAGAGGTCATCTTAGTTTTGCACCTCTAATAGTACGGAAGTGGGGCATATCATGATGACTGCTTAACCGCAATGTTTTGAGATATGAGACTGCGAAGGCTCTTGTTCTGATGGCACATTAAGAGGCATAAGAGGGAAAACAGAACTATGACCTAACAGAAGTGACCAGGACAAAACAATGCAAACTTCCAGGATAGATATAACTGAATGGAGCAGATGATTTATCGTGTCCACTCCTTTATGCAATGCCACATTTCCAGGGCACAAGAGATGCGCGCGCACGCACGCACGCACGCACACACACACACACACACAGCCCCCTCAATAAATGACATATTTCAAATAACTTTCCTGGTACTGATGACATTGTGTTTCTCTCTAATCTCACCTTTGTTTAATTGCACCGAGTCTGTTAGTCTGCTCCTCTCTGCCTCATTTGCTTGCTCCGTTTCTTAATCCTGCTAGCAGACATGCTCTGACTCCAGCAAAGAAGATTTGCCAATTCAGACTTCAGCCTCATGTAATAAAACAGTTATGCACACTTTGATGCACAAGTCTTATTTGCTTACAAAAAAATATAAATAAAAAATTTAATCTGTTATTTTTTGAGTCCTGAAAGGCCATCATTAGTCTTTTTCCCTGTCATATACGGAGCAGCAGTGGAGTTGTCCCCTTAACTGTAGGGTCTATGACCTCAGTCTGACATTCTCGGCAGACAGAAGCGGGGGAAAAAAATAAAATAAATGTCATGTCTGGCACATCCACACAAAATAAGGACAGTTTTGTAAACTTCCCACCAGAGTCTCACTTTTTTTTTTTTTTCTTTTTTAAATTTGTGGTAGAGACGCAGAGCCCAAGAATGTTCTGCCATGACCTGCTCACCCACTGGGAAACACTAGATGGGAAAAGGTAGCTGGTTACTACTGACTAAATTTAAAAATCCCTAAATATAAATACCTGTGAGGGGAAAAACAACTTTCCATCTTGGGTTTGAATTGGGATGCTAAAAAAAAACAAAAAACCCTCTTTAAGGACAGTCAACACTGACATATCAACTGCAATTTAATCATTTGTATGCAAATTTCCTTTATCATGTAGGCTGCTTTATACACACGCCATGTGACAAGGCTCCCCTCCGCCTTCTGGAAACTATGACAAGCCATAATTTATTTAAATCCAGCTTGAGTCAGATTCACAGGCACTGGATTTGTCACTGACACGCTTCTCACCTCTGACCAAAGCTTTTTTTTTCCAACAGCTTCTAAACATACTAATATTCTGCCTAGTACAAAAGTCTAATAAATCCATTTCCTTTTGCCAACAGCTTGTGCGCCGATAACAATGACAACATAGAGCAATCGCTAGGGTGCCATTCAGCATGCACCCGTTTATTGTATAGCTGTATTGTGCGTCGAGTTACTGCAATCAGCACTTAGCACAATACGGATTCATCACAAAGGTACAAATCAGTCCACTATGCAGTCTGTAGGGACCCCCGACCACCAAATTCCTGGCCCCAGCTGCCTTTAGTCCCACAGAGGAACACTACATCAGAGCAAACTATGACACGATAAACTTCTGCAAGTGCTTATTCTGCTGCTGACTTGGATGGATTTAACGAACTGTGACCGTTTTCTGGAGGAACGAAAAAAGGAAAGAAGTATAC
Organism: Tylochromis polylepis; assembly: GCA_015107715.1. Classification (NCBI taxonomy): domain Eukaryota; kingdom Metazoa; phylum Chordata; class Actinopteri; order Cichliformes; family Cichlidae; genus Tylochromis; species Tylochromis polylepis. The sequence goes on from VVHJ01032267.1 coordinate 27,387, forward strand.
CTATTTGAAACCTACTCCAAAGTCATTACATGTATAATTTAAGAGAAAAGTGAACTCTTAGCAGGGAGAAGAAAAAAAAAAAATGACAGTACCAACAGAAAGCGTGTTCAATCTAGCAGATGTCAGCCTGAGTGCTAAAGAGGCCCCGAGAAGGAGAGCTGCATTATCTCAAACTCCAGCTATGTAGAGTGCTCTCCCTGAAACGTCTCTTCTGTACAGCCTGCACTCAGCCTTCCAGTAGCCAGCACAGATGCTCCATTAAGTACATCCATTACTAGTTATAAAATCCACATTTCATGTTCTGGTAACCAAAAAAGTCTGCTTACACACTAGGAGGCATATTTAGCAGAAAGCTATAAAACATTCCACAGCATTTTTTTTGATAAATGCAATGTAGCATAATGTTGTACACATGAAAACTTAAAACATACTGATAAGGCTCAGACAAGCAGGGGAATACAGCCTGATGGCATCAAATATTTCCTTAAACAAGCCTGAGCGTGTAGGCTGTACCTAGTGATAGCGTGCAGAGCAACAACCAGTTATTCATACTTGTCTAACGTTTTGGGAAAAGAGGGGAAAAAAATGCTTGTGTTGGCCAGCAGCTGAGAGGAGAAAAATAAAGTAATTACACAATGAAAACACTGAACTCAAAATACCGAGGTTAATATTAGGCCATAACATACTCGCTGTCTAAACAATTTTAACATGCAACGTGCTTGTTGGCCTTCAGGAATTATACAATGGCTACAGACTAAAAGTAGCTGCTTGTACGTTTTCTTTTAATACTACTCTGATTCAGTTTATTCAAAATTCCACCTCAATTACTTCATATTCACCATTAAAATAAAAGCAACATAGGTGTGAAAAGTGTGAGAAGTTCTTAAACTTGGAGAATTTCAGTTTGGCAATCAACTGTGCATTTTTTAAAATTAAATAAGCAAATGGAGCTCTGAGCTGGTTATTCGCTTTCCGAGTTCTTTCTGCTTGGAGGCACTACACATGTATATTCTGTTAACTGAGAGGCCCAGTAAAAGGAGCAACACTTTAATGTTTATTTTAAAAAAAAAAAAGGAATGAGGACTAATAGTTTCCCAGCCCAGCCCTCTAGTCTCTCTCTTTCCCTCTCCACATCTGCTGCACTCATGTAACC
>VVHJ01032269.1:0-13970 GCA_015107715.1 Tylochromis polylepis
CTGTCACGTCTGTCACATGTGCTCAGTGTGAACCTGCTTTCATCTGTGAAGAGCACAGGGCGCCAGTGGCCAAGTTGCCAATCTTGACAAGAAACGCAGACAAACCTTGATCCATTTACTGAGGTGAATGTAGAAAAAAGTGCTCATATAAATGTGTGTGTGTATGAGTGATTGAGAAATGTATAACAGCGTTTTGAGAGCTAAAGTAGAAAAGTGCTATAAGAATCAGTCCATTTGCCAAAAGTGTGTAAGGTTGTATTTTGTAGCATCATGAAACACAAATTGATTCTTCTGACTGCTGTAGTCTGGTTTGTATTGATCTTTTCACAGCAGCAAAGCCAACAATCATGCACATAACATTCTTTCAGAGATGCCCTAAATATCAAAGTAGCAGGATTTCATTTTTCACATTTCCAGCTTGATTTTAGTGAGTTGTTGTCCTAGTGCTTTGTTTTTAGTTTTTGCTCCCCTTGTCTCATCTGCTGCAGTCTAGTTCACCTGTGTTGTGTTCTCCAGTTGTCTCCACTTTCCATGGTTGTCCTTATGTGTATATATGTATATATGTATGTCTCCCCTTGGCCTTTGTCAGTTTGTCTGTTTCTGTTACAATGCCAGTTCACCGTTCCCAGAATTTAACGAGATTTAAGTTCCCTTTGTGAACTTTATGTTTGTACTTAGTATCTTTGTCATCAGCCAATAAACAGCTCGCTTTTTGCTGAACGCACGCTGCCTCCATGCATCTGCATTTGGGTCCTCCACACTAACACTTTGTCTGCACATAATCCAGAACGTGACACTGACTTTCTAAAGCAAACCTACAATCTTGTAAATGACCACACATTTGTTGGTTGTAATTTGTGTTGTCTAAAAACTAAAAACTGTTTAAAGAATTGCCTCTTTTGCCAGTTGGTGTTGTCAGCATTTATACTGACAGTACCTTGTCTAAAGACAGTAGCTGAAGTATCCTTGGGATTGCAAAATACTGAATCCCTATTTGCCCCTGATGCATTCATCAGAGGATAAGCGTGTATGTGTGAATGTTAGACATGCTGCTTAGGCACAGCACTGAATGAATTTGTGTCGGGTGGTTAACTGGAGTAGAAAATACCTATATTAGCACCAGTCTATTTACTGGTTTCCTGACTGTGGTCACAACTGGGGTTTTTTGACATGGTGATATTTATAGTAGTCTCATATTTCCTCTGTCAATGTGGTGGTTTATGGTCAGTCAGAATCTGCATATTTCTTGGCATTACTAAATACCTGAAATTGTAGCCAGGTGAGACAGCGTTCTTCTGTGACATGGCATCCAGTCGGGTGAAAGAGTATGAGGGGTTACAGTGGTCATCTGACTTGTCCAGATCACACATCCAGCCGATCTTTATTCCAATCACTCCTCCCTGACAGACATACAGGATGTAAGTGGCATAATCACTTCAGGTCCTGTCTGGCACTGCCATTTTTACACATGTAAATGACTTCCTTTTCATTCACTGGTTTTGTTCAGCTGACCTAAGAATTCTCTGCAGTACCTGTAGGCAGCAACCTAGTCGCAGCTCCTCCAAGAACTACTTTAAAGGGCTGCTTTCTGTTTGCATTTGCACTGCCAGTAGAAACTGTGGAGCCTCTTGAAGACTATTTCACTGCCAAACAGAGCATCCTTAGACTGAAGGCTGACTTGTGGTTCCTAGAGTTCCTAAAAGTTAAATGGGAGGCAGACCTGTTAGTTATGAGGGTCTTACAGGCTCCCAGTTTGGGTTCAGGAGATAGGCACTCTTTCTGCTTCTAAAATTAAGCTTCAGTTTCTTCTTTATTAATTTTTTTTCATAAAGCTTATAGTTAGGGCTGGATCAGGTAACCCTGAACCATCCCTTAGGTGTGCCGCTATAAGCTCAGGCTGTTGGGGACTTCCCATTATGCACTGAGAATATCGTCTTCATTGCTCTCTTTTCACTCCTGTTTATCTGCCATTATAGCATGCCATTAGCTTTTATCTGCACTCTCCTGTAGCTTGTGTTCTGTCCTGTTGGTTTCTCTGTGCTCTTCTTTTATTTCTTCTGTGCCCCATCCTCCTGGAACCACTTTTGGCAGATAGCTGCCCCTTCCATTTAAAAAGTAGTTCTTTCTCCCCACTGTCATCAAATGCTTGTTCACAGGCTGTTGACTAATCTTTGTTTTTTTTTTCTCTCTTTCTAAAAGGTCTTTACCACTGTTTTTTTTTTTTTTTACAAACTGGCACTATATGAATAAAACTGAAGTAAAGCAATAGCTAACCAGTACTTGTAAGTCAGTTTCTATCCAGGTAAAATCCCACAAAAACCTGTGGACTAATGGAGAAATAAATTAAATTCAGTAATAAAGCTAAAAATACTTTCCCCCAGGCATCAGTTTTCCAAACATACATTTTCTAAACTTTTGATCCCTTTAACAAAAATCTAAATGTGTGCAGATTCTATTAAAACGTGGAGACACATGCTTGAGCCCAAAATCTTGGTCTCTACCTTGTCCGCCAGATTAGTGAAGTTCTGCTGCGCGTAGCGGACAACATCTCCCACTCTGAAGATAGGGCAGTAGGTGTTGTTGACCATGTCAAAGTTACACTTACGGATATAATCTTGAGTGATGTTAGGAAGGAAGTTCCCTCTGCCAACAAACATATCAATATGTCAGCCTTAAATATGACAATCATTCTAAAAGTAAGACTGAATCATTTCTTTTTGTGGCACCTGTCCTTTGGACAAGTAAATTTCCTGTCACTTGGCCAGGCACAAAAATCATTTGTCTTAGATAAAAATGTCTAAGATATTACTGCATATTGTGGTTTGCACATCACTTCAGTAATGTGGGGATCACCAAAAGGTACATACTACAGCTGTGCGTAATGGTTGCATGTGAAAGCTTCTCTAAATCTATCATTGTGGGAGTTTTCAGATTGACAGAGATTTAGAAAAGGTATCATTTTAGCTTAAATCTGAACCGATACAGTGGCATGAAAAAGTATTTGAACCCTTTCTGATTTTGTAGTTGCTGCATATTTGTCACACTTGCATGTTTCAGATCATCAAAAACAATTTAATATAAGACAAAGAGAGCTTGACTGAATACAAAATGTGGTTTTTAAGTCATGATTTTATTAATCAGTGGATAAATCTTGTTAAATTATGTACTAACTGTGGTTAACTGCTTCTTTTGGAAAGCTGAGTTCACTTTGCCCCACCCAAATCTAATTAAAGCCAGACCTGTTGAATCAAGAAACTACCTAAATATAAGCTATCTGACAAGGTGAAGTAGGCTAAAAGATCTCAAACAACAATACATCATTGTCATGGTCCTGGGTCGTTTGACCCAGTGTTTTGAGTTTTCTTATAATTTGATATTCATTGTTTACGTTTGAGTCTCATTTAGTTATCTAAGCTCATTTCTATTTTGCCTAGGTTGCCCTGTTATAGTCCATTGTTTATTCCCCTTGTGTCTTCACCCCCTGTGTTTAAGTCTCCCTCGCCCTTCATGTGTTTCATGTCTGCATGTTCTATGTTGTCAGGCTCGCGTTGCCATGTTTGCGTCCCATTATGGTTCCCGTTTTATTTTGAAGAGGTCTAGTGTCCCATGTTCATTGTGTTCAGTTTCGCTTCCCCTGTGGCGTCATTATGTTCATTCCAGACAGCTGTTTCCCCATGTGTTCCCACTTCCCCTGATCACCTCCTGTGTGTATTTATGTCCTCTGTCTTCCTTTGTTCAGGGTCAGGTTGTCTGTTGAGTTCTCGTCATGGTTCCAGCTTCTTCCATGTTCAGGTTTTGTTCCTTGTCTGTTGTGTTTAGCATTTAGTTTTTCACAGTTTAGTTCTAGTTAGTTTTGCCTCAGTGTGCATCTGCCTTTTGTTTTGTACCTTTTCCCAGCCACCAATAAACGGCTCGCCTTTTGTTAAATTATAGTTTCGTTCCAAGTGTCTGCATTTGGGTCCTCCTACTCTCTCTCTATACGGTCTGCCAGTGCAAACCATGACAACTGTGCCAGCATCTAAAGAACCAGCTGAGAAACACATTCATTGATGTCTATCAGTCTGGAAAGGATTACAAAGCAGTTTCTAAGGGGTGGTGCAAAGATTTTACTTTTTTTGGAAGGTTTGCATCCCATGTGTATGTAAAATGCACATCATACCAACAGTTAAACATAGTGGTGATGGTGGCGTGATGATCTGGGGCTGCTTTAGAACCTCAACAACTTGCTGTAATTGAGCTCACCATGAATTCTGCTCACTACCAGAAAATCCTGAAGGAGACTATTCAGCCAACAATTTGTGCACTCAGGTTATGCAGCAGGACAATGATCCAAAACACACCTGTCATGTCGGGCGAAGCAGGTGGAGTGGAGCGAATGCGGACCCAAATGCAGACACAGTGATGCAGAATAATGTTAAACTGAAAGCGAGCTTTTATTTGGCTGAAATAAGAATACAAAAACACAAGGCAGGAAGGGAACTAACAACACCTAAACTGGCAGAGCTAAACATAAAACCTGAAACCAGGAAACGCAGGTGGAGGAACACAGAGGGTGCGACGCAGGGCAAGATGAATAGGGGATGACAAGCAGAGGTAACACAGACGAACCGACAAAGAACAGAGTAAAATGCAGAAGGAAACGAAGAAATGGCAAACAGGCAGGGAACACAGCTGAACATAATCAGACAAGACGAGACTGGGAGGAAGCAAAACAGAATACACTGACGCAGGGCATGGGACTGTCAAAGTAAAACAGGAAATACACGAACATAGAAACCAGGACACCAGACGGAACACAACGTAGGCACAGTGACAAAACCTAAGGGCTGAAAAATCTCTAAAGTACTAAAGAATAACTAAGGAAACTAGAAATACCAAAGACGAAGCCATGAAAAACCACTAAATCACAGAACAATGAGAAAACAAAACATAAACACCAGGAAGTCATTCTCTGAATGCCCAGTCAAATTCCACACTTAAACCAGATTGAGATGCTTTGGTGTGACCGTGTACAGTTATCACAAACTCTTCATTCCAAGTCTTGTTTCCAAGGCAGCAAAACCAGTTATTACTTTTAGTGGGCGATTTTTTTTTCTTCACACAGGCCAGGTTTGAACACTTTTGTTACATTTATAAAAGAAATCATCATTAAAAACTGTATTTTGTATTTACCTGAGTTTGGCTAATACAAAAATTTGACTGATGATCTGAAACATGACAAATATGCAAAAAGTCAAGACAAATCCTATAGCACGCCATGGCGCACACTTTGAGAATCAGAGTTTACCCTTCTCTGTAATAATGACATAAACAGCTATCAACTGAATTAGCCGATGCATCTAATTCTGTTAGAGCAGGCCACAGCTGCCTAGTCTGGTGCTTTGCTAACATTATTATTGTCATTATAGTATATATTGAAGCATGAGTGAAACAGTGAATTGCACAGATGCTAATGCTAGCTAATTAATATCACCTTTTGGGGTCACGTTGGGTTTCATCCCTGCAAAAACAGCAGAACACTTTCCTACTCCATGAAATTGAGCTCTCCAGCTGTTCACAATTTTTCATTTTCCCTCTTAAATTGGTGGTACGGTGCAGTTATATGAACACTGATTCATATTCACTTTGTATCCTTGGCTTGAATGCAGAACTGACAGTGTTTTGCAAATGGGTCCTATGTCTGCTCCAGAATTAGTGCCAGTGCATTCATATTACAATTATCAGGGGAAAAGCATTCTCTTAATGAATCAGTAGTCTGAATATAACATTTATTCATTAAAGTAAATAATAATGTGAAGACAGAATAATTTGTCATTGATAAACAAATAAACACTTGTTCCAGATGAGCCTTTATGTCAAGATATAAGTGTGTGTGTAATACTTGGTGTAGTTGAAGGTCGGGAAGCGGATGCTGTTTTTAATGAAGATGGTGAAATTTTCTATTTCCATCATTGGTGTACTGAATAGGGGAGAGGACAGACAAACATGAAAACATCACACAGAGTCAGCGATAAGCCAGAATTTGCTTAATATAAATTTAATTTAAAAATGCACTGATTGACCACCAGGGACTAGAACCAGACAATTTCCTGTGTTCTCAGCCCTGGCTGGTGACCGGCTGGCTTGTGTCATGCATGTCCGATTATTAGCTCATCCATTTCATGCATGCGTAACACCCACACAGCAGCCCATGCAAATAGTCGTGCACACACTAATATGTCTTTAGTGTGGAAGCTCTTCACTGTGAGTGAAGACACACAGACCAAAGTAAAATACAGGGGAACCACCATGATAATATTCATAAGAATAAACCTAATCCGACACCTAAATTACACTCATGCAGCTGAACATGGCAATTTTAATTGCTACCAAATGCAAAAGTGGCTAAAACTAAAGCTGGCCAGAGCTTGAAGCAAGCTACAGGCCGGCATAAATGATCAACAGGATAAAGGATCAAAGCAGTTATGAGGAAAATGATAGGCACAAATAAAAAAAGAGAAAAAGGGTTGATCACATGTTATCTGGTGAAGTTGTAAACAATCTGCAAAATGATTCAAGTATCTGATATAAATTTTGCTACATAAATCTGCTGCACCTGCTTTTGCTGGGCAAGGTAACGTCAAGGTAAAATAAGACAGATAAATGGCAAATAATTTTCATTTAGTAGCAGAGCACTTTCAGTTGTTTCAGTGGGAGAAAAATCTAAAACTTGCTGCAGTTTAAGGAATTTGTAATTCTAATAATTTCTTTAATTATGAAAATAATACCTTACACTAAAGATAAACATTTTTCCTTATAGTTATTAGAAAGAAAACCAGAATAAACAAAAACTGGTATTGGCAGTTCACACTAACAAAAACACTGGAAAACGGAATCGGCCAACAAAACTGTGCATTTCTATAAAAATAGAGCTCCTAATAAAGCTAGAAAAAATATAATACACAAAACTGCAACGTAATAGTGTTTATAAGTATACAGATTGTACAGTAGGAATGCTGAAATAGTAAAAAAAAAAAAGTTATTTGCCAGGTGCAATATCACTAGAGATAAGTGATTTATAAAAAATGTCTCTGAATTCCCCAAAATTTGATTGTGTTCATCTGGACGTAGCGTTTTCAGTGGGAGAAATGTTTCGTCACTCATCCGAGTGACTTCTTCAGTCTCAGCTGACTGCAGGTTTCTCCAACCTTATAAACAGTACATTTGCACAATGACTGAAACTAGCACCACTGAATGAACAATGGGCTGTGAGGTCAGTTTATGATCATTAATATGCAAATTGCCGTGACCACTGATCAACAACCACTGATCTAAGACCAGTGATCAATGACCATTGGTCTCATTGATCATGGATCAAATGGAGTCTCAGAATTGTTCTTGCTATCAGTTTAACTGTGATCTCTCACAGTGTCAGTACTTTTATAAGCATACCAGTCCAGAGCAGTTGTAGGCTTACCAAAGCCTTGTAAAAAGCTCTTTACCACATTCAGAGTATCATCTTACGTCTTGATGGTGTCGATCTCAGCAGGACACCAACCCTTAATCTCACACATCTTGATCGAGCCATTAAAAGGAACACATCTCCCTGTAGCGATTCCTGAGTAGAAAAGAAAATATATGTTATTAAGCAAACAAGAAAGACAAAAATACAAAGTCCAAAGTAAGACATTTCTACATATTAATGTACATAAACGCAGTCATAAATAGATCATTTTAACAGGAAATATTGTTACCAGATGAAAAAGAAAAAGACAAAATATCTCACCGTAACTTCCCGGCTTATTGGTGTACTTTGTGCAGTTTTTGTCCTCTGTACAAATATACTTTTTTTCACTCTGGATAAAATACAGTGACATGTGACGAGAACCATTAAAGCTGCATAACAGTTTTACAGTACAACTCAGTGTTTGGTTTTTCTACATCCCTCAAATACATGAATTAATTTTCTCATCATTTGCAGCAGTTGTATTGAGAGGGACATCTGTCTAAACCCACTCACATCAGCAGCTGGTGAAAGTAATGGAGCCTTTAGCACTTAGCTCTTTCCTTTGTTGTATAGAATAAGATACTTGCTTTTTACAGAAAGGGAAAGCATTGTGTCAGCATCGTGTTTACTACCACGTAGCCAACATTAGCTTTGTGTATCTGTGAATGATGTAAATGATCCCAAGGACCTAGTGATGATCTTTTAGTAGTAGTGATGATGACAGTAGCTGACCTCAGGACAGTATCCTTGGACTTGGTTCTCTGTAGTAATCAGTTTAGTAATGATGCAGAACACTGAAGCTCCCTGCAGAAGATACAAGTGTAGTCTGTCATTATCTCACCTTCACTCAATCACCTATCAGTCCTTACATTCATTCATCCATCCATACATACATACATACATACCTGTGTAGGAGTGACATAGTCTGCAACATCCATAACCTTGTTATTGTAGATTCCAAAACCTTTGACCTTGGTCATCACAGAGGATTCAATCGCTGTATCTCTAATTTGGTAGGCCTTCTCAGTGAGAAACACCCATCTGGAACATTACATAGAAAGTGACACATGTCGAAATGTAATTATAAGCATCATTATACTTAAAAAAAAAAAAAAAAAAAACTTGAATATTTATTTTCTTGCCACTAGCTGCAATCAGAGAAAATTATTCCTTAGTATCCCTTACTTATTTCTTAACATTTGTCTGCAACTGCTGGCCATGCATTGAAAATGCACACTGTAAAACACTATATAGGAATTTAGTTAGATCTGCTAGTCTGTTTTCATTAGCTGGAGGAATTAGCTCAAAGTTTTCTTTTCAGGCTAATTAAGACTTGAGGTCTTTTGATTGGGAATAAACAATGAAATGAATGGCCTATTGAGAAGTCACTATGAGTATTTGCAGAATAGACAGATGTGACTATTCTCATTTACAACTTTAGCCTCTAGTGAGGCAGTATAAAGATCAAAAATCCACATTCAGAAACAGAAGTTGTTAAATGCGAGACTTCAGCCAGGAGAACAGGATTCATATTACAAATGGAAACAGAGTTCACTAAATATTCAGGTTTGTTTCTTACGTTTGGTGCTTGTTTACTTAGGAGTAAGCAGCAAAACTGCATGGTCAGTTTAATAAAATTTCATGTTTAGGGTTAAAATGAACCACAGTTTTAATGACATGTTAGATGGAAGGTTTATGGGAGTCCCTTCCCACCAAAGCCATTTGGACTTATTGCATGCCCTACTTACAGAATTGCAAGAAGCCACCTGTGTTGAGAGTTTGGAATTTTTGAACTTAAAAAAAAGTCTGGCAGCCCTTTGAAATGCTTTGTACAGGACTTTTCATCGCTTAAAAACCTTCTTTGTCATGTTAAATAAATAAAAACAAAGAATGTGATACTCGTGCTCATGCCTCTCTTCGGCTTCAATCAACAGCAGTAGCTAATATCAAATTAGAAATGGAGTCTACTGATCACTCACTTCGAGATATCATTAGCTGATTTTGTAGCAAGATAACTTTTTACGGGGTGCGGTTGCTAGCCACATGCCCATTCCTCCTCCTTTTACCTCTAGGTTTGGGACTGGCATTGGTGGCTACTGAGCAACCATTTCAATTTGCAGGACACATCCTTCGTCTGCCTCCTGAATGACTTGCGTAGACTGCAATGAAAACGTTAAAGATCTGAACATTGTTGGCATCATCTAGGATGAAGCTGAGCTAGCTGCAAATGACCAGAGTCATTGGTAATCAGAGTTACCCTAAGTCTAAGAAGGAATCACTAGCATAAACAATTCAATTCAGTTTTATTTATCTATTAGTATTTTTTCTGTAGTTTGACTAATTGGCGTGTCTCATATGGCTTCATGTATAGATAAAGCTAAGTATCATCTAGATAGCAGTGATAATGTATGCTATGCCTTCTAAAGGCAAGCAAGTTAATGTAAATGTAGTGGGTTAGATTTGGTAGATGTTTGGTTCATGCATGGTGTCTGTGAACACAGCATGCACATTCACCCCTTCCTTAGCTGTTAATCAAGGACTGGTTAAAAGGAGCAGCTGTGGCCTTATTTAATAGATTAAATGCAGTATTTAGGCTGTTGATTTCAGTATCTATATGAAAATTCAAGTCATCCACTAGAATTATTTTATCTGAAATGAGCATTAAATCAGATAAAAACTCAGAGAATTCAAATAGAAACGCTGATTAAAGGGCATAAACAACAGAGGGCACCAAACAAAACTATTTTTTTGAGTTTTTCAATCAGGGTATTCAAGGCTAAGAGTCAAGCTTTCAAATTAAAACTCCTGGTTCCTGCCTGGGTCTTTGGTTGTTTAATGAGCTGGAGCAAAAGATTGCTGCCACCAGTCCTCCTCAGCCTGTGCTTGAAGGGGGAAAAAACGGCTAGCTTCCAGCACAACAGCATCTAAGTGTGGACACCACATGCTCAGAGGCTAAATACTTCTTGATCGCAAGCCATTAGCCAGTGAGCACATTCTGGACAATCCTGTTTGACCTCTACAGTCACGGGAAAATATATACAACTAGAAGTCTTTTCAGAACCAGAGGATTCCGCCCCTGTTGGCTATTAAAAATAATCCAGGTTCAAGGTACTTTCAGACCAAGAAGCTATTTCCATTTTTCACCGGCTGTGGACCAAAATAACAATGATGATTGTTCTCCACAGTATTTTACCTTTATTCAAACAGGAAAACAAGCTCTTGACATTAAAAATCTCTTTTACAAGAGTGTCCTGCCAAGAAGGACAGCAGTACAATCATAAGTTGCATCAATTAATAGCACATACAAATCCATACTCCAGTTAAGCACAGTCAAAGAGTAGAAAATGAAACACAAAAACAACCACGATTTATAAACTTCAGTATCAATAAAGAAGGAATACCTTGGTAAATGTGCTAGTTTAATGCCAGAAACAAAAAATTAATATTCAGGCAAAACATTGGCAGCCTGAATTAACTGCATTCAACTCGTTTAAAATTGCTTTAAATTCATTAAGTGAGACCAGTTCCTTAAGTTTTACTTGATTCCACAGCTGATTCCAGGAGGAAGGAGCTGCAAATCTGAATGCTCTTTTTCCAAATTTAGTGTGAACCTTTGAGAAAGAAGGAAAAATTCTTGGGACCCAAAACAATAACTTCCCATACTTTTTGATCAGTGTTGGTCTGTAAACAAGGTGGAAGCAAACCAAGAATAGCCTTATAAATAAGACTATACCAGTGGTTGAGTCTATGACATGATTTAGCAGATCACCCAGCCCGCGCATACAACTTAAAGTGGTGAGTAGGAGCTTTAGAATTTGAAATGAATCACAGTGCTCCATGATAAACAGACTCCAGCATATGTAAGCATTCAGAGGATGCATGCATATAAATCACATCACCATCTTTCTTGCCTCAAATGACAAGGACCAAGTTTCAGTTTCAATTTTTTCACTAGTTGCTAAATGTTACATTTAAACAAGAGCGAGTAATTAGTTATAATTCCTAAGTGCTTGTATTGAGATACTAACTCAATATCAGAGCCATGAACTGTGGTAATACATTTACAGTACATTTGTATAATGACCAAACCTAGTACATTGACTAAAAATCGTCAGTTTCATGATCATGACCATTGAAAATGCTATGTTCAAATGAGCCAAATCAACTTTCTGAGATTTCCTTACTTGGATGATTAAGCATGCATCAAGGCAAATAAGACATTTATGCTTCTTTAACTTTCTTGTACAGCTGAGTTAATGGGTTACTTTTCCCATTAGAAAGTAGTAGCCCATTAACAAAGAAGACGTTTTATGTAAAACATGAAAGATGTATTTAACCAACACTGGGTGAAAATATAAAGCCACAACAGTGACTTTATAAAGATAATAAAGTGAAGAACGACCCCAGTAAAGAAGTAAACCTTAATAATGTAACAACTAATGTCTAATCCAGAACATTAAAAGGCAGTGCCTTTAAAATACACTTTTGTGTCACTGGTAGCTTATGTTGTTTTAGTCAACCAGATTAATTTCAATACTGTACAAGTCCAGGCAAACACTCACCCGATGAAGTAAGTGATGATGAGAAGCTGGACAACACGGTTGATGATTCCAATAGTCCAACTTTTCACAACCACCGACTTAGTGGTTTCATAGGTGAAGAAGTCTGTGATGCAAGACCACATCCTGGCAGTATTTGTGCTTGACAAAATGCAGACAAGCCTTTGTTAGAAAAATAATTCCACTGTGTGAGGAATCTAAATTTAAAAAAAAAAATTAAAAAAAGCTCGACTCCAGATGATCTGAAAATAGAAAAGGTATCCACAAATTTAGATCCGAGACAGAATGCAGTAGCTTGATGTCCGACAGATGTAGCTCACCACCATGAGCTGAATATTGAGCTCAGTGACCTTTAATTTCAGCTGATCCTCTTCCTTTGTTACTTCAGGCTTCGTGTGTCATGAAAAATGTGTAATTAGTACAGTCAAAGTCAGTGAACAGTGCACTCAGCACCGCCCTTTCTATGTCATTACTTCTCTCTTCACCCAAAATACCAATCCTGTACTCTCTCGCTCTCGCTCTCTCACTCTCTCGAAGCCTCCTTCCCTTCCTGCTTCTGCTCAGTGCACAATGGACATTGTTTGTGTGAATAAAACTGTAGTGTTGTAAAAGGTTACAGTTCTGTTATTGAGATAATAAAGCCAAATTCATTACTTCAATAAATGTTATTATTGTTTTTACCTTCATTTCGACAGGAATAGCAAACATACAGGAAAATATGTAAAACTGAGTACGATGTTAATTGTAATGAAACAAATGTAATTAAACAGTAAAAGGTAACATTTGAAATAAAATGCATGTAATTTTATCACTGATTTGGCTTTATTCACTAATATTTGCATGCAAATGTTTTTACCCTGCACAAAAAACAGTGTGCGCAATATCATTGTTAGATTTATGAAACATGTGCAACGACCTATTTAGTTCTTACCACCATGTTAGTGAGTCAAATTCAATGCTGAAATTGTGAACTACATATTAATCGAATAGTAATTTCTAGCAGACTCAAAATGCACAAAAGTATTAAAAGGATTGATAAGACATTAAAAAAGAATGTTGCATTCAAAATTTGTTGTTTTCTATTTAAGCCTCAGATGACACCCTGAGATGAGAAGGGTAGGAACAAAAAAAAGATATAAAGGGCCCGTGCCACCTTATATGACCAGCTGTACACAGAAACGAAGGATATAACTGATATTTGTACACAGGCCCCGGGGCCTCCTCCCGATGGGACAACACCTCACATGTTATGTAAAATAACATAAAAAATGTACCCGTAAATAAACATGATTTTTAAAATTTTATTTATTTATTTATTTTTACGCACAAAAAGACTGTAAAAATACAGTCACTACTTCAACATAATTTCACTAATATGGCATGTTTATTTAAAAAATAAAACTGTTACATTCTAGTTTACGCTGTAAACACATATCTAACATTTGATGCATTGAGTTTAAAATGACACAAAATAACAGTGAAAGAAAAAGTTTCTGTAATTTTACATGGGTTTGTTCATTAATTAACAGATATGTTGTGTATTTATAGAAGTTGTCCAATCAAAGGTGGTGGGAAAAATGGTATGAATGTTGTTTTTATTATATATTATATATATAATAATTACACTGCTCAAAAAAAACTAAAGGGAACACTTCAACAACACAGTGTAACTCCAAGTCAGTCACACGTCTGTGAAATCAAACTGTCCACTTAGGAAGCAACACTGACTGACAATCAGTTTCACATGCTGTTGTGCAAATGGAATAGACAACAGGTGGAAATTATAGGCAATTAGCAAGACATCCCCAATAAAGGAGTGGTTCTGCAGGTGGTGACCACAGACCACTTCTCAGTACCTATGCTTTCTGGCTGATGTTTTGGTCACTTTTGAATGCTGGCGCTGATTTCACTCTAGTGGTAGCATG
>VVHJ01032271.1:0-13239 GCA_015107715.1 Tylochromis polylepis
AAAAAAAGTATTAATTGTGACTCATCTTGTGCTCAGTATGAAGGTGTTTCAACGAGCTTCTCTGGGCTCACTAGAGTTTTAGCTGTCTGTGTTTGTTCAGGGAAGAACCATCCAAAATTTAGATGGAACCAAAAACCCAAAACGATAAAAAATGAGGGAGGCCGGCAAAAGTAAATGTAATATTTAAATGGCTTGGCACTCTCACTCTTACTCAGCGAAGTGTGCGCCAAACTTGAAACGATTTGCAACCTGAGTTGCTGTTAGGCTAAGCCATTTTATGTTCTGTATGCCTCCCACTGCTTGTTAAATTGCACACATTTTAACACAAGCAGCTCAATTCATGTTGTAGCAGGACTTTTAATTTATACCATCTTCAATGCAACTTGACTGAACTGTGATGCACTCCCATTTGTTAACAAGACCAACAAAAGGAGCTTAAAAAGGAGGGTTATTTGTGCTCTTTTAAGACAGATGTAGCTAATTAAAACTAATGATGTAACAGAATAAGGAAATCACCCTAAAACTGGAGGGTTTGTGGGTATACAATAACAGATGTTGAAATCAGAAAGCCAGCAGTTTCTCATGCCTCGAGAGCTGAGCGCATTAAAATGAGCAACGCACCTTCAGCTGCTTCTCTGGCTTTTCTTCCCATTATGCTAGAGACGTCTCACATGGCAGAGACGTTACCAAAATGTATAATTTATGATTTCTCAAAATGAATCAACAGTTCTTTTAACTCAAAAAATGTATATTAAGTACATATTATGCATTTTATGCAGTGAAACCATATTCTCTGTTCACACTGATGGAAGTGAGTATCATCATCTTCTAGGTTTGGTGTGTGTGTGTCTACCTTGGTTCTGTTAAAACTGTCTGAACACCGCCACCACCTGGTCAAAATGGTGTATGACAGTTTAATTACTTCATCTGCGTGACTTAATGCCAGTTTGAGCCATGTTAACTGTTAGGGGATATGGTGTGTGTAAGATCGCAGGGTGGGTAGAGACCAAAAAAAGAGTGTGCATGCAACATAAACATAGTGGGTATAATGATGTATGTATAAAACCAATTTAATGTCTTTAACTCATAATAAGAAATAATACAAGAAAAATAAGAAGAAAATTGCAGCTGAGTGCAGCCATCTTCAATAGAATCATTGCATAAATACGCAACAAGCGCAAGCAAAGAGGTCTGGAAACAGCTGTGTTGTTGCACTTGCTAAGCACAGAACAGACCCCGGGAGCAGATGATTCTACTGACGTCTTCATCATATGACTCATGCAAGTGCAAATACACACACACACACAAACACACACACACACAGCAGCCCTAAACATACTCCCTTTGAGACTTAAACCCACCTGTCCCCTACTGCATGAGCCAGAGAACAGTGTGTGTGTGTGTTGGTATATGTATGGATGTAACATAACAGGGGAAAGAACAACTGAGCAAAACTATTAAATGTCGTTTAGTACACATTTTTGCATAACTGCAAAGTGTGCAGAATATACCCAGAGAAAAGTTTTGTATCATTTCTATCATCGATCTATTGGATGTTTGCATTACTGTAATTCCCTCTACTCCTTCTACGGTCTCAGCCAAAGTCCATCTCCCTCCACCTCATTCAAAAATCAGCAGCCAGACTTTGATGAAAATCCAAAAGATAAGACTGTGTAGTGTTGCGAGGACACCCACAGGTTACCATTTAGATGGCTAGTTAACTTTAATCTATTCATTAACTTATTTTGAGCCTTACATGGCTTCACTCCTACTCACATGATCGATTCACTCACAGCCGAGCCGCTGCCTGTGAACAGTTTTTTCATACTCAATCATAAGCTTACTCAACAAGTCTGTAAGTATGTCTGTTCTTAATGCGTAAAGATCCCAACTGCTCAGTATTAGTGTTCGGCCTTGTCTCGTACTTGGAGCAATTTTCCTGGACTTTCTGGGAATTTTCCCAAAAAGTGTAATACAGCGGCTATGTGCTTGCTGCTGACTATGACTGAACTATGTCATCTATGACAGATAGCGCTGACAGCGGCTCATTACAGGAGTTTACAGACAGTTTATGGAAAGTAGGAAGCACATCATTAAACTGCTCTGTTGGCTCGCATTTATTGGCAGGCACTCATCATTTACAGCTGTAAATATCACGAGTTTACAGCAACTTTTTTTTTTATTGCTGAGGTCGTGTACTGTGTGAGACTTTAAATGGCTCAGCACCTCAGAATGATAAACGCTGTGGCTTTTTGTGAAAGTCACTCAGTTGTTCTGTGTTGTGCTTTGACAGGAAGACACATCGCCACTGCGTGGGCTTTGACAGTGTCTCGCTGTCCTGACTGTCTTGGGAGTAATAGTGGAAAAAGCTGACAGTAACAGGAGGTAGAAGATATCTTGTCACTGGAAAAATCCATAAACCAAGTAAATGATTTTTACCCTTTTTAAAGAGACAAAGTTCTGCCTGTAAAGCTACTAATAACAAGACACTGAATTACCACCTAGACTCCCAAAAATCAGCTATAAAATGTAAAAAATGTGATTGCAGAATCATTTGCAGAGCATTAATAATAATAATACAACAAATTACATGTTTAAGCTGGGAAATTTGGACTGTTTTTTAAATCATTTTTAATCATTAAGTCATTCGATTTTGATTCCAGCAATATGTTGCAAATAACACTGGGAACGAGACATATTTATAGCTTCTTTTAACAACATGTTAAGCTTTCAACTTCATATCCAAAAGGTTGTGAGTTGATTAAATTCATTTTAAGTTTATCTGATCATTTTTCAATTATTTCATTAATCTGTTGTTAAGTTGAAATGATTAGGAATCATTTATGTGGTGGAAGTTTTGTAGAAATGCTCACTTACCTCCATGAAATTTCCAGTAATTGACTGCATGGGCTTTTTTCTAAGCTGCACGCTAATTGCTGACCTTAGCCAATAGTGAAATTCTCCACTAATGGCATTATCATTAATGCACTAAACTGATTTGTCTGTGCTCCCTCCATTAATTAAAACAAGACCAATTATCCCAGCCATCACCATCACTTCTTTTTACAGATATTTATTTTAATCATGCAGCTATTATGTCTACCAACTCACGTCCCGACTCCTTGTTTCACCTTGAAAGCATGTTTAAAAAAACAAAAACACAACTGATGCAGTCACTGATAATCTATTGCTCCCAAGTACCACAGCTTTTAGTCATAACTACACTCAACAGTGAGAAGGAAAACTAATAGTAAAAGTGTGCAGTGTGTATGTGCATGTGTGTGAGTAGACAAACAAATGATTTTTGGTGAGGCATTTCAAGCCAAGCAACAGTTTAATTGAGCTGCAGGCCAGCGTGCAATTGCACAGAAAATCAGATGTGACCTTCAAATTTCCTACTTCGGGTCCACATTTAGAGGCCGTGTGATGGCCGCTCCTGCAGCCACTAGATAGTCACTAACCCCGTGTACCAACACTGTCCACAACATGTTTGAGTTATTTCAGTTTTCATACATACAGCCAGAGCTGGCAAAAGTACACACACTCTTTACTTAAGTAGAAGCACAAATACTTGTCTTACAGATACTGGCGGCATGTTTTAGGTCATTGTCATGCTGGAACACCCATCCATAACCCATCTTCAGTGTTCTGGCTGTGGGAAGAAGGTTCTTGTCCAATGTTTGCCACATGGGCACACAACATGGGCACACAATCAATCTGTGGGAGCCAAAATTCAGGCTGGGCTGTACTGGATCTAATACATATTTCACTCAATGACATTTTTTTCCTAGATTTTTGGTTAATATTCTGTCTATCTGCATTAAAATGAAACTACCATAACAATTAGAGCCTGTTCATTTCTTTCAAACTCACACATACATTGCATACGTTTTTCCCACTGTATCACGTTTCATAAAGTCACAATCACACATTTGCATAGAATTATAAATGACTGAATTCTCCAGTTTTCATACCAGTTTACTGAGCAAAACAAGGATGACAGAGTTGTGTATCATTTACAGTACACAGGTATACAGCTATACATTGACAGCAGATATATAAGAAGGCGCGGGGGTAAAGTCGCAACAAAGTATCAACAAAGCACAGGGCCTTACTTATAAAATATCAAGATGGTGTCTTATTTTTCCTGGAGCACTGCAGACTCAATAACTATTTCATAAAAACAAATAAAACCATCAGTTTGGCTTGAGTTAGAGTTAATGAACGCTTTTCTTCTATAAATGAGGGCCAAAAGAGGAAATAGATGATCAGCAAAAGAGAGGGGGGATCTACATAAGAGAAAAAGACAAATTACACATGACACTAGCAGGGTTGTATCCTCAGTGAAGGATCACTATAAGCAGCATACAGTGAATTGTACATATCTGTGCAGTGAGCGAGTATTGTTGAATCTAAGGGCAGCAGGGAGCAGAGCATGAAAGGATTTATCTATAAAACATCAGTACCAGTATCACCATCTGTCAGACACTGAAGCTCGAGACAAACATACAGCGAGAGAGTCTGTCATGCTTATTTTTAATTATACAGAAGGGGAAAAAACACACACACAAACTGTGGGTGCACAGATGTGTGTAGGCGAGAGTTTGGCAGCGTTATTTACATTCAGATGGACAAATACACTTAAGGGTCAGAGGTGCAGAGATTTTCATTAGAGGGGAATTAGGAGGAGCTCAGCTGTAAATGATGCATGCAGCAAATGCAAAGCAAGGTCTCCAGACAGAATTTCACTTGGCATGATTCAAGTGATGAAGTTAGTGTTTGACTGCATTCCTGACAATTCTGCAGTCATCTTTATAGCTGTCTGGTTTCCAGTCAACAAGCCTTCATGTCAAAATTTTCATGACGAAAAATAACGTGAATGTCCTTGGACTCTTTGTGCGACTACACTGTATAATACAGCCTTGAATACAATAACAAACAGGGCCTATAAGCAGAGAGTCGGCATAAAATACGGAAAAAAGAATGAAGGATGGGTGACCGGGGTCAGGTGTTGGCGCCTGAGGCAGCAAACATGGCAGCGAGAGCAAAATAAAGCTAATGTAAGTCAGCATAGTTCTGTTTAAACATGGCTGTGATGCAGTGTAGAGTGTAAGAGGAAAACATGACAGTCCCTCTGCAGATCCTCTGCTTTAATATTGTGGTAATTACAGCAGCAGCTAACAAGACAGTTACTCAAATAAAATCAACACATTGTAAATGTCTCATTCCCTTTTCTAAATAAAATATAAAACTGAATTTTTTAAAAAAAAAAATCATACAGTTACAGGGTCAAACAACATTTCATGCAGTGAAAAGTAAAATCTGTAAGATATTTGTGATCAGTAACACTGTACTGTACTATCATAGATTTTAAAAAAAAACATGATATAAGAAGCTATGGCACATTTTTTGGTCACAAACAACAAAAACTGAGGGATCAGTGTTCGATCATTATCGTTTCACTCCCAAAATGTACAAATAGCATTTTTGGCATAAAAGACATACATATTATTATCATGCCATTTCATGCATGTCCTAAGATTATGACATGATGCATTATGTTTGCCCATAACTTATAAACAGTTGTTTTATAATAACATCTGTGATTTCTCAAGCAGGATATCAGCAATTAATTGAAGGGTGCTGAATAATCATGTGAACACAGTGATTAAGACTCAGATGAAGAATATATATTCTGTACATTTCTCTCTATTTTTTATGACAATAAATATTTATAAGTGTTGATAAATACAAGGTGGTAGATTTCCATGAATGGGGACTTTTAACACTTGAACAAGACTCATAAAGGGTTTTTTTCCCTTTAGGCAGTGACTAAACCACTTACATGTGTTCTAAAGAAGATTACACTGTTATTGGTGACATTGAGTAGACGGGTAATAAGGCAAGTCTTAATACAGATCAGTTGAGACAAACACCTTAATTATAACTTGGCACCAAATATAAATTAAAGCTACCAGCTAGTTCAGATTTGGGGATTATTATGTTAAAAGGACATATACATTTAATTTATGGTTAGCTGATTCAAAGGGGCATCCCAACTCTGCCAGTCTAACTGATTTGGGGGTTTAGATCCTGACACCTGCTGTGCTTAAGGGAAAGAAATTTTCTCCATCATGTAGTAACAAATCCAAAATTAAAGGAAAAATTCTGACATTATGGGAAAATGTGCTTATTTGCTTTCTCACTGAGAGTTAAAACAAACAAACAAAGAAAAAAAACCAAACTGATATCACCAGTAGCTTACTCGTGTCTCCAGGCAACTGGAGGTTTCCAGGAAACCATCCAACCCCCTCCAAACACTAAGTTTAATGCCAAGTTTTTGTACTGAAACAAGCAAGTTATAATGTGCCAATTAGCACTCTTTAAAAATTGATAGATGGACTATGTTATCTTGATTTAGAGCCAGGCTCACTCTTTTCTCACTCTTTCTCATTCTTTGTGTTAAGCTAATTAGCTAACTAACTAGCTATGGAAAGCTAACTATCTGTGGTAGCTTCAAATTTCTATACATCCAAAGGGTATCAAACAGTATGTGTCAGTATGTGCATATTATGTATATCACAGTGTAGTATACTATGTACGTTAAGTACTTGTTTAGTGTAGTGTAGTGTGTATCATAAAGTAAATTGAACGGCTAATTAAGTCTCAAATCAAAAACGGCAAGTTATGCATTTTATGTTAAAGAACATGAACTGCTAGCAGCTATATTTTGCAAGCTTCTGACTGCACAAATATTACCAAAATTTACAGTGAAGATGACACTTTAACAGGCATAAACTCCAAGCAACACCAAACCATATCCATCAGAAAAAAAAAAACCTGCCGCTGCTAGCTAACTAGCTATTGGCATGCCATCGCTGTGGATGCCTGCTGGTTAGTGGCATCTCCTCTTTTTCTATGTACTGAAGACGGACAAAACTGAAATGCTGACAGGTAACTATGCAGCACTTCGTGTAGCTGTATTTGTAAGTGTGTGAAGAAATTCTAAGTACAAAAGCACACAGCTTGAGACAAGGAAGAATTTCTCATCAGTCATTAAGAAAGCAAATAAGCAACTACCCAAATGTCAAAATATTTCTTTTACAGCATACAAGCAGCTCAAATTTTCCAAGAAAATCTTTCAGTCCAAATGAAACTGAACAGGGTTCACTTTATGTACTGTAGTTACACTATTCATTGAAATAACCAGACAGAATATCTCACAATACACTGACAGGGAAATGCAGAAGCGGGACAGTGGGCAAGTGAAATGTCATAATTTGCTTTAATATTGCCAAAAAAGGTGTCAGCTAGACACACACAATACACATGGATATGGTGTGTGTGTAGGGAAGGAAGGGAGGTAGAGCCAACAGTGAAGGGTGGGCGAATTATGTCGGGGCTATAGTTGCCTGATGGGGGGAAGGTTAAGGGTGTCCAGAGCGCTGTGGTAGAGCTCTCTCAATGCTCTCAGCAGATACAAACGACAAAACATTTGGTTGAAGAGATGAGGCAATGGTTCCTGCAAAGCAAGACAGACAAGACTGAAAATATAGCAAGGGTATGTGAGGGAGTGAAAATACAGAGGAAAAAAAAATATAACAATAAAACAACTGCTGACCTCAAAATAAACTTCAGTTCTTTCAGTTCGCTCGTCATGGACATGAATATCATGGTAATTTCAGGCTTTCTTTTACATGTTCTTTTTCCAGAATGTAATGATTGCACAACATAGATCTTTAATGACTTAAGAAAAGACAGGAACAGAGTACACAAGTTTGAATTTATCTTGGATTTTCTCTAATCCTCCACAGAATTAGAGAAAATTAATTACTCCGCCCTGGAAAAAGAACAGTTTTAAAAAAAATTTATCATTAAAAGCCTCAAAGTACTAGGATGTTCATGCAATGACAGTATGCAACCTTCTGACCACAACTGTATGTTAATGTGGTGTATAAAAAGAAAGGGAACACACAAACACACAAGAAAAATCACATAAACGCATAAGCAAATAGATTTTGCAGGCATTCAGACATAATAAGAAAACCCTACTGTAAGCATATTTGCTGTGGTAATATATAATTCAGCAAATGATTAAGTGCATGCATACAACAGAGTAGAAGATTAAAATCTACTTCTTGTGGTACAATATGTATAATATAATCCAGTTTAATCCAGTTCATCTGTGTACTCTCCTCTCTGTAAGTATACACATACATATATGACTATATGAGTACATCCTTACCCCCAGCACATGGACCCGGTTGTAGTAGGAGCTAAAGTCTTTACTGAGTGACACGAGAAATTTACAGATCTGAGGAACACAAACATGTGTATGAGTTTTATAAACATCTGCAACAGCTGACTTATCCATCTTTTCTGCTATACACTCTTACCTGTTCAGTTTTTATGTTCACTCTGGCTCCACCCCCTTCGCTATTCAGTGCCTGTCCCGATTGTTCAAGCAGCTCCGAGAATGGAATGAGGTAATTGAACAGGAGAAGCCACTCACCCTGTCAGCCGAAACACAGTCACATTGTAGCATTGTAGGATTAACACTGTATTACTGAACATTTGAAGTGATAGTTTCTAAGAAAAATAATCAAATTGTAGAGAACGGCATATCATAAAAGACACTAAAGTGGCACCTCTTCTTTCAGAGCAGAGAAGTCCAGCTGGGAGTCCTCTGGGATTTCTGGGTAAAGACCTGCAGATAAAGAGTAAAAAAAACAAACAACTAAATGTAGAAACATTGTGATTCATAGATTTTACCTTACATGTTCAACATTATAGACATATTGATTGAACCCAAGAGACCAAACATTAAGCCAAGTATCCCTTCATTTAGCTATGGATGAAAGCTTTCATTCTTTTGGACCCAAGCATATCAAGGACACTGCACTTAGTTGGGCTTATTCTTATCTTTTATAAAGAACTCTCCCACTCACCACAGGCATTTACTCTTCATCTAAAACTCATATTACCTTTGGTGTACCACAAGGATCAGTTTTAGGCCACATTAAAATTTCTGTTTAAATGACGGCACTTCAAATCATCCAGTGTCAGCATCACTATTCACTGCTAGGTAAATTTTTTTTTTTTTTTAACCTTTATTCAACCAGGAAGTGAAACTCTTGAGATAGGCCCAGAGCCACTGTGTTGCCAAGGTGTCACCCCTAAGAACAGATGACCCAGCTTCTTCTTCAGCAAAACACCTGGAACTCATCATTATTGTTTACTTTTTCCAAACCACATCTTAATGTGGAGCTCACTTCCAGAATAGAAACAATTCTGGAACAATTTGATGCAGCTCAAAGCTTAGGTAGGCCTCATACTGTTTTTTCCAGATTTATCAGCTGACATCACTCAAATCCTGGCTTCTCATGGATTTTAAGATTTGATTGAGTGTGTGTAAAGCACTTCTTTGTCTGACTTGCTTTTTTTTTTTCCTTTGCTATTATTTTTTTCCTTTGCTATTATTTTTTATGATTGTTTTTGTTTTGTTACGGCTTCCTAATATTCATATTAACATTTTGTGTTTTGCATGTCCTCGGATGCCACCCTAAAGCAGCTAACCTTGCTTTCTCGAAACTGTGACAGAAATGAAATGCTCCACATGCCACATTATCCACCCAATGAGAAATATTGATTTCTGATTCATTTATCCAACAAAACATCACAATCCCGCTGAACTCTCGAGGTATAAAATAAAGCTTGTTCTGGCTTTTAATAAGTCTCTCTTTCTCTTCAGACTGGGCGAGGTTAAAGGAAGAGTGCGAGGCCACAATGATCTGAGTTACAGGAACATTCATTTACAGAAAAGCACAGCTCTCACCCTTCTCCACTCCTCTCTCGTAGCTGTCAAACAGAGTGTGCAATCGGGCGCAGTTATACATGACAAACACTCCTCCTCTGGGCCCCTTGGTCGACACACCCCCTTCCCTCTTGATGTCCAGCGTCACCTAAACAGACGGCTGTCAATCAGTCTGACTAAACGCATTAGAGCATGGCTGCTTGAAAGGAGACAGTGCTGTACTGATGACTCACAGGACTAGTGTGGACAGTTGACAGCAGCTCGAATCTGACTGTAGCAGAGGTCATGACCTTGATGATGTCATCCCACATCTGACCTTCAAGAGGAGGAAGCACTTGTCTTCAGTTAATTCAGTTTATTTACAGTCTATATGCGCACTGAGAATGCACATAAATAAACACACCTTCTACTTGATCTCCATACTTCATCTCTGAGGCCTCTTTCATCTGACCTCTTCTCAACCTGGAGGAGAGAAGGATGACGAGAAGGCTCATTAAAACATGAAACCGAGCTAAAAATACACCACAATTACACGCAGATGAAGAAAAGCATCAACAGCACCCAACAGTGTCTTATTAATCACATCTGCAATGTTATGGTGCAGGGAAGATGATGGTAAGAGTATTATTCATGAAAACAAACACATCTGGTGGGGAGCTGGGCAGGGTGTGCGGAGGAGTAACAGAGATGTGGAAAAAAGAAAACCTAATGCATGAGTATGATGCAAAAGGACAAGAGAGGACAAGGGATAAAACAAAAAATAAAAAGAGGCAAAAGCACAAACAGGAATTGATGTGTCTTACTGCAAGTACTGTGCAGCAGTCAGGTGTGAACCAGGAGTCTTCACAGGCCCGCAAACAAGATGCCTCTGCAGACACAGAAAGCAGAACAGGTAAAAATAGGAACCCTTCATCACAGCATAGTGTGTGTGTGTGTGTGTGTGTCTGTAGATACCTGTGTGTGTTTGGCTCCGCTGGCTCTCCACAGCATCGCTATCTGCTGCTGGCGGAACTCATCTTGACACGAAGTCACATGTAATGCTGTTACCGTGGCTGCCTATGAAAGAGGCAGTGACAAAATTAAAATCAGTGCTTTGTCTGTCCATTTTGTTTTGTTTTGTTTAAAAAAAAACCAAAGATATGTAGTGTGTGTTTGTCTCACTGTGCAGTCAGCTGTGGATAGGTCCAGTTGAGCCAAGTGGGAAACGCCGTCTCTGTTAACTAAAACAGGACAACAATCTGTCAGCTGTTATTATACAATATGAAATCTCTGTTATCTCATTGATTTTCTATCTAAGCTAAGCTGCATCACTGCGGTTTTATTACTTTGGGAACTAAGCTTGCTGGCTTTCTTGGAATAAGTAGGTACCCCTCACACACACACACACACACACACACACACACACACACACAGAGGAGAGAGTTGGCTTAGCTTAACATGAACATAAAACAGTCTAAGCTCAC
This sequence comes from Tylochromis polylepis, assembly GCA_015107715.1. Classification (NCBI taxonomy): domain Eukaryota; kingdom Metazoa; phylum Chordata; class Actinopteri; order Cichliformes; family Cichlidae; genus Tylochromis; species Tylochromis polylepis. The sequence goes on from VVHJ01032271.1 coordinate 11,278, forward strand.
TGATTAAACGGGAATGTTATATTTATAAGAGCTGCAAGTTATTCTTGGCCAGGTCAGAGGCTTGCTGGAGTCTCCTGGCAACCAAACTGGAAACACGAGGCTTGAGGAGGTCACTGGCTCAGCAAGAAGCATTTCTGGCACAAATCCTCAGATTAAAAAAAAAAGAAGGCTGATTTATTTGAGTGAACTGCAATTAGTTTCAGTAAAGAGAAACTGCCAGCTTCATTTTTTTGGGACAAGCAGAAAGATGAGATATAGAGATTTCTAGACCTCGACACAAAAAGCAACAACTGACCAAAAGTGTTTGCCCTGGATTTGGATAAACTGATCATTCTTCATGATGAGATGTAAATGAAGGGCTGTGGTAAGCAAGGGAACAATGGGGAAAAATGCTCACACTCACCCGTGCAGGTCCCAAGGCTGGGGTCGTATCCCGGCAGCCCCTCCTCTTGAAAAATTCGCTTCAGGTTGATTCTGAGCGCTCCTTCGTTCTCTCCCTCCTCTGCTTTCCTCCCTCCCCCTCCACTGGTTCTCCTGCCTCTCTCCATTTCCCTCTCTCTGTATTGAGACTTCTCTAGCAAGTCCTGAATCTTCTCCTCCCGCTCTTCATTCGTCCAATTAGCCAGGGCTGTTGGCCAATCGATTCCCAGGGCTCGGAGGAAATTGATGATGTCGCTGTCTTCAGGAAGCGTGGGGCAGAAGGACACGGCATATCTAAGACAGGGGAAGGTATTAATTAACAGTTGTATCCATTGATGGTTAATTGATTAGTCTATAGATTATCAAGAAGCCAATGGTAAAATCTTTCAAATTTCCACTAATGCAAAACAGAAAAATCAGCTAATTGTCACATTTGGGAAGCAGAAAACAGTTAATTAAGGGAATTTTCCAGCGTTACAGTGACTGTGTTATTAATTCATTTTGAATGAGAGAAAAATTAAAACCAGGAGGATTTTAAAAGAAGGACATTTCTGGCAATGCAATGCTTACAAGGTCCAGGTCCATTAAACCAGACTCACCCCTGTCTTCTCAGCAGTGCCCCCATGTGGTCAGCCAGAAGAACAGTCCTCAGCTGGCCTAAACTCATTGTGTCAGGACTGGGTGTGTTGGGCTTAGGGTGCAGTGCAGGGCAGTTGAGCACCACACAGCCCTGCCTCTGACTCAAGGGCTTCAGGTACTCTGCAGCTCCACCGCCCAGAACGGCCCTAAATGCGGCAGCCCGATCCACCCGTACCCTTAGACCTTCACCAATCACCTCCCCACCAGCCACAGGGAGAACCCCACTACCACGAAGGGACAGCACTCTGGACATCACTGCTGGAGGGACCTGGGTGGATGTAAAAATCGATATGGGATGTCACACACATGCAATAAAAAAAGTATGATGTATGAAGAGCGTTTTTCTGGACACTGCAAGTATTAATGGTTGCCTGATACATGATACAGTCATGATCACACATTCCTCCCCTAGCACTAGCATTGTATTAAAGAATATTTGCAAAGAGGTTTGCAACTTACGGGTAATTTTTGACTCTGACCTCTCATTTGATACACAGAAGTCTAATGTCATGCAATTCTGTTTCATTCAGCATAGACAGATATATAGTAAAAAAAAAATCAATTAATTCAAAATTCTGCTGACAGGCACCAGTCCTTGCAATCCTTCTTTGGCTACCTGTTAGCTTTAAAAATGAATTTTAACAATTTATTCCTGGATTTTAAACCCCCACACAGTCTGTCCCGTGCCAATATCTATGAGATATATATATATATATATATATATTTTATTATTATTATTATTATTCAATTACGAGAGGAACTGACCTGAAAGACAGAATCATGGTGAAGCTTGAAACCTGGACCCTCCGTAGCCGATTACCAAGACTACGTGAAGTACCTTCAGAAGATCTACTAGATGATGTAAATGCAGCACTACGGACGATACCTACCGCCACTATTACC
>VVHJ01032273.1:0-29650 GCA_015107715.1 Tylochromis polylepis
GCTCCGGATAAATTTGAAAACGGCGTTTCCGTCTAAAAACGCTCCGCGTCCACACTATCGTTTTCAATCGTTTCCGAAAACGCGTACGTTCCTGTACCGCGCATGCGTGTACAGGAACGTACACGCATTCTGTGTGTACGTCTTACGTCAAACGTAAGACGATTCGACCTGCATCATTTCCGTCTGCCGTTTATCTACTTATTTACTTTACATTCCCTCTTCTTTGAAGAAAAGCTATCTGGAGCATGTACAAACTGATATTAATCTTTAATAGGGCCGTCAAAATTGAGAGCAAACAAAACAACTGCTGTACAATGCCGTCCGCCATCTAGTTGAATTGGTCACATGACTGCATCACATGACTAAAATGCGTCATCGTTTCCAAAAGCCTCCGTTTTTGCAGTCCACACTGCTACACGAAAACGGCGTTTTCCAAAATCTCCACTTTTGCCGGAGTTTTTAGAAAGAATCGTTTTCAGAGGCGACATCTCCGTTTGTGTGTAAACGAAAGGCGCAAACGAAGGGGAAAGTATACGTTTTTAAGGGAAAACGTAGATGTGGAAACGGGGCCTCAAACCACCCAATGATTATGACATGGGTTTAGATAACAATCACAGTTTGGCTCTAAATGCGCTGTCCTGGTTTCACATCTATTCATGCCGCGGACACAAAATATACTTCTTATTGAAAAACCTTAGTTTCAAAGTCGTGCTGTCACAAAAAGATGTAACAACATGAGTCCTTGAACACGAGCAGTTAGATTCGTTTTTGGCGGCTGTTTCTCCTGCCTTATATGTTTCTCATGTTTTTGCTTCTTGACTTTGTCCAAGTTTCCCTGCTTTTTGTAATCAACTGCCTGTGTCTGTTTGTCAGTGACCCTGGAATATAAATATGATAATAATAATACTGCATCCAAAAATGAATCAATCACAAACTCACACTCACACATAAAAAACTGTTAACAAGTAATAAGAGATTCAGGCGGCTTTAGGTAGCAACATTTCACGTAATCATATTCAAATGGCAACACAGCACATAGCCTTTTATTCTTATTGTTGCAGGATTTCTTTGGGATAGCTGTTTTCTAACACATGCGCACATTTTAGATAACAATTCTTTCTTAGGCTTCTTCAATTTGCATATTGATATCCAAATTTGATCTCATTTGTGTTTTCGTGAGCGCCAAAGAACTGGTTCTCTGGGAGAGAGGAAATAGAGAAATCCAACGGCTAAGTGAAAGCAGAACGCGGGAAACTTCAGCGATATATATATATAAATCTTTTTGTTCAGATTTAATAACTATTATTATTTGTGTCTGGTAGGGTAGTTATGTCTATCACCTTGTATTTAAGTTGTTAGGTCAGCCATGTTTAACTGACCTAACTTCTGTTCTTGAGCGCCAGGGCCAGCCTGTTGACTGCGGGGACATTACATGCATCAACTACACATGCCCGCCATACGGTGGACTTCATGTCCACGGCGGAATATAATCTCAGTTTTATACAGTTTAGTTTATTATACAGTATAGTTTTCATGCAAGGCGCTAACTTGTCTGCAAAACCTAGCCAACTACTTGGCTAGGACAAATGCTAGCCAACTACTTGGCTAGCATTTCTCTTACTGCTTGCACCCTCAAGGTGATGGTTTCAGATTTCAAAAGCTGACTTTATATGTACAAATAATCCCTGATACCCAAAAGCCCACGTATCAGATTGCTTTTTTGACTCACTTTTTTTTTCTTGGCTCTGCATGCATGTCAAAGACAGCAGGGATTCCAAATATAGTCATGTCTGCCATAGAAGCTCCGCTAACCTGTAATTTAAAGGAGGGGTTAAAACTGGTTGTTTAACAGAGTGGATGAATTGAGGGGCTGCACCAAAGCTTAGTACTTCAGAAGAGTCCGAGATTAAAATATGTGGCTGGAAGTGAGCATTTCCTTAAGGAAGGAATACAATTTTATGTCACCTATAATCATCACCAAGAACTTTAAGAAAAAATCCTCAACGTGTTTCATTTCTTTCACCATCTTATTAAGCTGGTCAAAAATGTTTGAAATAAGCCCTTCACTTACACAAGCTGATGGAATAACATTCTCCAATCACACTAGGTGGGCACGAGTAACCTCTTTAAGTGCTGATAAGTAAGTATTCTAAATACTGTGTGACCTAGTTCTCACACATGTACTGTAGCTGTCACAGAATCAACCCCAATTTCTGAAAGCAAGCTCCTTTTGACAAAAAGGGAGGGGAAATCCTTTGCCTGGAGCGTTTGAAGTGAACATGTGAAGATTTCCTCCCAAACGAGATATCCACTGACAAGTGAAGCGACATCAGAAAGTGCTCAATTAAAACAAATGATGGCAATTTTCCATGGACAGTAGGTGTGTCTTAGCTTTCCGGTTGACAAAGTGGTTTATAGGCTTTGAGCTGGGATATTACCTGATCTTTTTAACTCTTGGTGGAATAGATATAAGGCAGGTTAATGCTGGAAAAATCTCTTTATTAAAGCTCCCAATTAGAGCCTGAAATGGGAAGGACTCCACCATTAGCTGTCAGGGCCTGAACCTCTACAGTTATGGATGGAACAGAAGCTTTTCTACTCTTTGGTGGACCAAAGAGTTAACAACACTACCTGGAGGTAGTGTTGTTAATGTGCAATTCAGAAGCCCAGGATAACTGGATCCTCATTAGTCCATGAGTCAGCTGCGAATTGTACACAAAAAGGCCCAACGGACCTTCTTCTTTCTCCTGCTCCCTTTAGGAGTTACTACAATGGATCATGTGGCTTCATAAAAAATAAAGCCATTCTTATAATACTGACAAAAACAAAATCCTGGAATGGAAATTTATTTTAAAGTGCAGTGGTAAAGTTATCAAACAAGTTCCATTTTGACCTTGACTTTGCGCCCGCTACACGGACTATCCAGCTTTTCATCTGTTTTCTTCTGCTTGTGTAATTCAGAGTTGCAGAGGGGCTGGAGCCTATCCAGCTGTCATAGGATAAGAGGCAGTGTACACCCTGGACAGGTTGCCAGTCTATCACACAGCTAACACAGAGAAATAAATAGACAACCATTCAAACTCATATTAACATCTACAGATAATTTACAATCACCAGTTAACCTAACCCCACTAACTGCATGTCTTTGGACAGAGGGAGGAAGCCAGCCAGATGGTGGATTTAAACCCAGGACCTTCCTGCTGTGAGACTACAGCGTTAACCACCGTGCTGCCGGGGAACACCCTGACTAATCTTCAGCTAATCTTTTACATGAAATACAGTTACAGGACTTAATAAAGGCACTAAAATTGCCTAAGGTAGAGCTCAAATGTCTGCGTCAAGACCGATATCGATGGCTTCTCTTGGTAGCAAACAGAAAACAACGCTGTCACATTTAGTCAGACTTCACTTGTTAAATAAAGGTAAAATAAACATGTGCTCACACACATGCAGGAGCAGCAATGCTTCACTGATTCACAGACTGAATCAGAAAGAAGTGAATACTCATTCAGGGGGAGCCGTCAGAGGTGATAACACTGTTCATTTCTGCCTCCCTGACATGTAACAAGACGGTTCACTGGCTAATTCTGAGCAATAATACACCACACACACTAAGATTTATATTACATGAAGGTCAGGGGGCAGAAGACAAGAGAAATCATTACAGACACTGACCCACACAAACGGATGATTACTGCCATAAAAGCTCCGTGTGGATCAATGCGGAAAAATCTCCATTATCAGGGCTGGATAGTTAGACAACAGACCAGACAATATGTTAAGCAACAAAAGTTTACCAGAAATAAGATGATAAAATACAGGAACATAAAAGCAAAAGGGAATCAGAAATGGTCCCATATGTCCTCTGAAGGAGACTTTTAAAGGACAACTCAAGTTTATCGCAACTTAAGGCTTGCTTATGTGGTACTGACCACAAAAGACACTGCTGACATTGGTGAGCACTTGCTATGCCACAGCAACTCGAGATTCAACCACCAAAACCTAAAAGCACCTGCAAAGTTGTTGATAATTCCCATTATACCACTCGAATTAATCATTAACTTACTAAAGTACAGCACATTTGCTTAAATGGGACCTAATTAGCTCTTTTTGAGTAGCTTTGCATGATTCACAGATTCACAAGAAGCTATTTTCTGATTCCTCTGACTGGCTGTCCCTCACAAACAGAGGGTTTGAATAGCAGGTGGGAGGGGCTCCACCTACCTGAGGTGATCGTATAAGGGACATTTCCTGTCTTTGACCTGATCCAAGAGAGCCTTTGGCAAGCAGGGATTACTTGTACATACTCTGACAGTGACATGAACATGCACCACTGGAAGAGATGGAAAATTCATTTTAAACGGGCTTTATCTTTATAGTGGCTGCCTGTAGCTTGTCTCTGTAACTGGACAGGAAGTCTTCCAGGAAAATTAAGACTCAGTTGCACAGCCTTGATAGTAAGACTAGTTACTAATTAGTGCATTTATATCTCCAGGTACTAGTAACAAAACCACAGGTAGAAGGTGTAAAGACACCAGTAAAACAAGAAAATCTTGGCTTGGCATCTACAGGGATAGGATTTCACCTGAACCAGCTTGTGCACTCGAGAGGGTTTCAAATATCTGATTTCGTTGACCACTACTTGACAGAACCTACTTATTTATTAGCCTGATACAAGCAAATTTTTAAAAACTGAAGGCAATCTGGTTGAAGCTAGAGTTTTTGCTGCTTTAACTACTTTAAGAACAGTATGCAATAATAATTGCTAACACATCCACTGGCGCCACAAGGCAGTGAACACGTAACGTAATGTTGGTTCCAAGCCTGGACAAAGTGGAAGGATTGCGTCACTAAGGGCATCCAATGTAAAATCTTTGCCTAATCAAGCATGCAGATCATCAAAAATGAGATGTAGTGAGTGTAGAGGGTTGGTAGAAGACGGCCTGAAGAGGTGGAGTATGTTCTGGAGAGAAGAGGAATGAATGTCAGCAGAAACAAAAACAGAATCCGTGTGTGTGAATGAGAGGGAGAGACGTGGAGAAGTTGAAATTGCAAGTAGCAGAGATAGTGAGCCATCCAAAGCAGTGGGCAGTGGACAAAAGAGGTGAAGAAGAGACTGCAGGCTGGGTGGAGAAGGTGGAGACAAGTGTCAAGGGTGATGTGTGACAGAAGGCTAGAAGTATGAGTGAAAGGGAAGGTTTACCAGATGGTAGTGAGGCCTGTTATGATGTACAGTTTGGAGACGGTGGCTCTGACAAAAAGACAGGAGGCCGAGCTGAAGATGTTGTGATTTTCACTGGGAGTGATGGACAGGATCAGAAGTGAGTACATCAGAGGGACAGCTCAGGTTGAGCAGGCTGGAGACAAAGTTCAGAGAGGCAAGAATGAGATGGTTTGGACATGTGCAGAGGAGGGATAGTGGATATACTGGACAACGAAGTTGAAGATGGAGCTGCCGGGCAGAAAGTGAGGGGTGGTGTGACAGAAGACGATGGTTAGGGACAGGGTGAGATGGAGGTAGATGACATGCTGTGGTGGAGAAGCAATAATAACAAATAATTAATTGCCAGCCAAAAATGTTTTGACCTCAGAAATAGCTAAAGTCTTATCCATTTTTGGCCTTATTTTAGGTAAATGCTACAAAACTTTAATCTTTCCGCACAGATTTCAGATCTGATTTGAAGACCTTTGAAATTAAAGTTAACCATCTTTCCACATTCACTGAGATACTGTAGGGGCTTCAAAATTTACACTGTTGAGTGTCAAGACTTGCATTCATAATTTGTTTGCCTGAACTGAAGGTGTTAGGGGAGGAAAATATTTTTAAAAAAAATTAAAAATAGCAGGCCCTGTGGCCTGGGATAAAGTTCTCCTATCTGCTCTACTCATTGCTCTTTGTTTCACTGCGTCCTTGTTTACATCCTAATAAGTAAATCGGACTTGACTCGAACACAGTTCCAGTGGAGCTTAGAGGGAGCAGAGGCGCGATGGCTACAGGCGGGTCAGCGGGTTAATCGCACTTGACTCAGAGCTCATTGCGATTGTCTGGACCACTTTAGACGTCGAGCACAGACCTTTCAGCAGAAATCCCATTAACCTGGCAGAAAGACCATTTAAACACGGTGACTGGAGAACCGATTAGGTTCAATTTGAGATTCTCGCTAAGCAATGCGTGGCGCTCAGCCAGAGCGAGCGCTCGGATACAGTGAAAGTCAGTGTGTGTTAACTTCCCTGAGGCCTGCAAGGTAACTCAACGGCTGTGAACACACCGAAAAAGCCGAAGGCAGCGCTTCTACCTTCCACATCATAAAAGATTACTTCCTCCAGTTTATTGCTACATGCAGCTTATCTGATGCACCTTAAAAGCAGCATTTGTTTTGGAAATAACTGTATCATTTAGTGCCAATTTAATGTCTGACGTCCAACTTTACGACACAAATTCAGATTTTATTGTTAGAAGAATCATAAAGTTATGCCTAGATTGAATTAATCTTGGTAAAAACCACTTTCTTTGAACTTTTGAGAGGCCTCAGACATGAAAGAAAAAAGATCAGGAGGAAAAATAGGAACGAATGCACGGCAGAGGAAGAAGGAAAAAAAAGCAAAGTGGAAGAAGAGACGACATCTTGCGCTGCTGAATAATTCACACCGTCCCCTCTTGCTAAAAGATGTGTGCCTACGAACATCATCTAAAGCTCAAAGTTTGCACCACTGCACTGCTGCTCATTGTATTACAGCTACAGAGATGAAGGTAAGCAAAGGAGACCTCATGCGTTTCCTCTCGCCACAATAACCACACGTCACATCGCATCGATTTGACACGGAATAATGCAAGCATGCATGGGAACAAAGGTAAGCCTGTATGTTAATAACACTGGAACCTTTTTCAGCCTTACTGTAGAAAACAAGCTGCAGATGACACACAGTCCTGAATGCTGAGGAGATCACGCTGAATCTGAGCTGACTGGGGTTTAAGGGAAGCAAAGGTATTATTAGGTAAACAAGGGCACGTCATTATGATGTTATGAAGCACATTATAAAGCACCGAAAAGACAGTAAAAACCACCACGGTAATGCACAAGTGGTAGCAAACTTCATGTGATAGCACACTTTTTTTTTTGCAAGTCACTCAAAGCTTCGAAAGGTGAAGGGGCCCTCCTTCATTTCATACTGATGCTGAATGTCTAATTTAGAGAACTTCCTCTGACCCACTTCATCAGAAGACTGCAGGGTTATGGGGTTCTGAGGGTTATAAAAGATGAAACCATCAGAAATCTGCAACGTCAAAAGAAGTGACATGCTGTGCTCTTATAAAACATCCCTACTTTAGAGGTTGAGCAAATTTAGAAGCTGGTTAGCACTTCTACTTTGCGATAAATCCACTAAGCTGATGGTGGAATATCTAGGAGGGAAAAAAGGATGGCTAGGTGCTTGATTTTATATATCCTTGACAGTGAAAACGCTTCAAATTTTAAGAAGTGTGGCCAAATACTTTTGTCCATATTGTGTATCTTCCAAATTATGTACCTCTCAGTCATTAATAATCTATTTAAATCTCTCTATAAACACTTTTACAGCAGGAAAACACTAATAAACAAATAAACAGATAAGCAAACAAACTTTCCAGATTAAAATGTGTGCTTTTGTACTTCTTGTACAGGTCTGGACTGCTTCCAGCACTCTTTTATTTTTAGATCGCTCCCTGGTGATCCTGTGCTTGCACGTTCGTGTTCTGTGATTTCCCCATGGACCTCAAACTTGGACAGAGAGCAGACGTCTAGTGCTGTTTCATACTGACCTAACCTTCACATTTAGGAGCAAAACTGCTGATGAGAGCTTGTTCTTCTTCCCAAAACCAGAGACAAAAAAAAAGCAATTTTCAGTGGAAGGGCCCACAGTGTCCCAGTCCAAAGACGGTGCAACAGGTCAATCACATTTTTGGCTAGACTGTCACAATCCTTACTCACCACCTGCTCTGTTCGCCATACTTGACTTGTCCTCTTCCCCAAAATGAAATTCAAGTTGAATGGTTGTCATTTTGACACAAGAAGGGAGATCCACTACAAATGCATAGGTGAATATGGTTACACAGGACTTCCAGGGACCGAGCTAAAAATAGCCACCGAGCTGCACGTCGTCCAGACGTGCACAAAGAGATAGCTTTGATGGCAGTCGACCTTATATATCAAGTTATTCAGTCAACTCATGACTTTTAAAGCCATTGTAGACCAAACATCATCAGTTTTGATCAGACGCCACTGGTTATAGCTAGCAAATTATCATAAATGTTGGTCTGGTGGTTGGTTCTGGCCCTCTGATCTAAAGTGAAATATCTCAGGACTTGTAGAGGCCACATTCAGGAATATCCCCCAAAAATTCGGGTCTGAGCAAAAGGGAGTTAAAATCTGGTCTTTAATCTGAATCAGGCAGAGCTCATAAAAGAGAAATAAAATAAAGGCAATCAATAAAGGACAGAAAGAAAGAATCAAAAACTAGTCCAAAAGCTCATGAACGCTGGAAAGACTTGACTTGACTTGAATAACAAGGAAACAAGATGATCCGGCAAGTGACTGGTAGGAGTGAATGCTAACTGAAACCCAAAGTGATGAACTGTAAACTTGAATACAGTTTGAGTCTGTAAGTTAGTGAGAACCTGCAGATGTACACGAGAAGGATTTTTATTCATCTAGGATTAACGTTCAGTTTAAATTTAAAAGCAGATCAATCTTTAAATGAGCGATGCAACATTTCAAAATCATTGCCTGGATTGAAAACTGAGCTGGGCCTTTCAAACTTTGTCACATCTGGGAATCTTTGCTAACAGGGATTGAAACGGCTTTTTTTTCCTGGACAAAAATTAGCTTTCTCTTTTTTGGGGGGTGTCAGCCAACCTAAGTACAACTGGTATGCATATAGTGTAGGCAAAGCATCAGTGTGACCCTACTTGAGAGAAGTCTGTCGATTTTCTGTCTGATATAAAATGTATTTTATGCTTGAATGAATTAATCAGAATTTAAAGAAACCTGATTAAGCAAGTGATTTTCCTCTGGAGGAAGCCCAAAACCTCTTTGTTGGACACCAAATTTTGCAAGATGTTGAAACTGCCAGCAAACCTTGAGAAACCTGCGTCGTACTTTCAGATATCAACGCTTCAAAGAGTCAAAACAGGGTTAAACGGGATAATTATGCCACAAATGTGCCTTTACCTGATTATGTGCCACTGAATGAACAATGAGCCCACTCTGTGTGACTCCCTCTCAACATAATCAAAGTGCGGTGGGGGAAGAGGGCAGGCTGCTGTGCATGCGAGGCTCTGACAGCCTCGACAGTTGGGATGGGCGACTGCCAAGCTGCTGCTAAATATACACTGGGGTCAGTCTCTGGCAGTTCCCCGGCTTTGTCAGGACCGAGCTTCAGGTTTTCTGATAAAAGGGGTTTCTGCTCGCTAAAGTCAAGTGACAGTTGTGACAGGGGAGAGGTCGCGTGTTGGGGACCTTCGAACGTGTGCGTGAGGACCTGACCTGTCGGAGGTTGATAGGCAGTATAGGCGATGGAGGGGGCGTGAGTTGTCACAGAGGCCCCCAGATATCCAGCCAAAAGGACTGAGGTTGTCCGGTTCTTTCCTGCCTGGGATTTGTTGTGTTTTTGTGTGAATGTGCAAGTTATGGGTACACTATAAAAAGTAAACTGCATTCGATACTGAAGCTTGAATCCTTTGTTTTTTAACACACAAGTGAAAGGTTCGATCACTGACAGCTTGATTAACAGAAAACTATTCATCTGATGTTTTCAGTAAACACATAAAAATATCAAATGTGACGTAGTTTTACATATGTCTGTATTTTGGGTTTAGGACTTTTTTATGCTATAATGGGGACTCAGAATATGTGACTGTCTTTAATTAGGTTAACAATTCATATGGACGCTTTATTAATACATAGTTGGATCCTAATTGTTATTTGGATTAAGAGTAAAAGAGGCATCCACAGAGGAAGCAGCTAGCATGGTGATCAGTGACTGATGAATGTTAATAATGTGGTAATGATGTGGTAAATAAATATGAGGGTTACCTCGGCAACTATAGCTTTGAATATCCAGTAGGGATCCACCTGTAGGCAATATAAAGCTGAGTCCACGCTGGAATTTGAACCCGACCGCCGGGTGCTTGTGGACATGCTAGGCTTTGGTTGCCTAGGTAACCTTCCAATTTCATTACTACCAGGTCATATGTCAATCAGCGATATTCGTTATCCTCATTGATCGTAGCTTCAGTCGCTCACCTGGAAGTAAAGAAAGGTTGATCTCGGGTCCTGCCCACTTCCTGTCCTCAGCGCTATTTCCACTTGGAAGTTGTGAGATGTCATTCATTTTCAGTAGCAGCTAAAAAGACAAACATAGCTGTCCTGGGATGGCACCCATTGATTCTGAGGACTCGAGATGACCACTTTTGCCATCGCCATGCTATTGTTTTGTAATTGGATTTGACAAAGGAGGTGTGGCTCTTACTTTGACATGACCATGAGTATAAACTGGATTATCCTTCTCTATGGGCTCACTCACCCGAAATCAGTGACTGAGCTTATAAACTCATCAGGAAAGTGTTCTGTGAGGTCAAGCCCATAGACTTCATACGACCACAAGTCTTTTTGCTATCACTTTTGCATTGGCTTCACTTTTCATATCCACACTTTCCTTTGATACCATCTATGGCTCAACCGTCAGCGACAAAGCCATGTCAGTTTGATTTAAAGCTTTATAGCTCTTTAAGTTCAAGAAGTAAAGTTTGAATCGGATTGAGCCAGTCTTTCAGGGTGCCATTTAGCTCACTGGGTTAAGCAGGTGACCCATATGCAACGAGGCGAGCCAGGTTTGAATGCACTGTGTGTCTTTGCACTCCTGTCATCTCTCAACTGTTCCTAGCTTAATATAGGAAAAAACAACAATCTTCCCCTTAAAGGCCTTTTGCTCAGAAGAAGATTTTCATATCATTTCCTGGAAGTCCCCTTAGAGTCACTTAACTTGTGCACTCACTGTCCTCTTACCCAGAATGAAATTTAAAGTTGAAGGGCTGCTGTGTTGACACAGTGGAGGACATATTTCATGCAAAGTCACACAAGGGCAAATCCGGTAAGCAGGGCCTTCAGCTGCCATAATAGTAGAATGTTCTTTGACATATTCACAATTGTCAGGCAACAAATTTGCCCCCGGTCATGCACCTAACCTGATGCACTGGCTTCAGGCTTGGACACTTTGTGCTTTCCCACTGAAAAACTGTTGTTTGGTCTTTGGGTGAATTTTAGCTCTGCTGTAACAGCTAATTATTTAAAGATGGGGATTTCCAAGTTTTTTTGGGTTTTTTTTGCAGGATTTTTATTGCTTGTGGCCATTATGTAAGACGATGTAACAAATCCCCAAATACACTGCAAAAGTCATTAGCATTGTAGTTACACGTTTACCACAAAGGTGAGAGAAAAGTAGAAAAATCCTAACAAATGCACTTGTCTACACCTGTGCAAGAAAGGCGAAGCTGAGCTCCATCTGTGGAGAGTGTGAAAGTTTAAAAATAAAAGCTGAAATTACAGGGGAAGTGTTAAGATATAGGTGCACTTGCTAGTCAGAACTAGAAATACTTGCCCAATAATCAAATTACTCTTACTTTGTGACTGTACAACACCAATTGAGTGCTAACTCAAAGATAGTACAATGACAAACGACAACCCGCGCAACAGGGGTGAGCAGTTAATCTTCCCAAGGGGCTGCATGAGAAGCCATCACTTTTTCAAAGCTAATTACCCACCCCTGTTTCTGGATTGTGGATAATGCCACACATCTGAAGCACAGTTTGATTACTGGGGAATTTGATAGTAACAGCTTCATACATCTGTTAAATATTTTACAGTATTTGGGAAATGGTTGTCCTCAGAGTCAGAACAGAAAAAAAAAAGCCATTTAAATATGCTGCTCCTAATTCCTGAAATAATCCACAGAAGGAGCTGGAGGTGTCAGAAGGAGTTTAGGTGGCTGCCCCTGAAGTCTCTCTTGTTCTTGACATGTTATTGCATACAACCAGCCTGCACTGTGCGTCACTTGTGCTTCTTTCCTTAACTTTGTGTTTATATTTGTTGCAGTCTATCTTGCTCTATTAAAAAAGAGACTTTTTTTCCACTTCAATTTGACTTGTACCAAGATAAATAAAGGATCTTATAACAATACAAATGTTTAACATCACCTGTTAGGGCACGCTCAGTGTGACTGATTGATGGTGACGAGCATCCCAAATCAAAACCTTTTAGGGAGGGATCTAAAAATGAGGAACCTACAGAGGAGATCGGCCACATTTAAATAAGGCGTAGGTATCCTCTTGCAAGATACCGAACCCCAAGTTGCCCACAAGTGAGAGTGAGTGAATGCTAGACAATGTTGTCCAAGTAACAGTCGATACAGGAAAATCTTTCACACTCATGCTGCACAGGCCCAGGACAATGTTTCGGGAAAGACTCATTGAACCATGATGCACCACAGAAAATCAGGAAACTCCACCTTTTCACACCTGGCCTATTTTTGACAATACCTTTACTAATTTACTTTACAGTACATAGCATTGTTTTAACTTTTTGTAAATTTAACATTACACTTACTTATGTTTACTTGTTCTTTTTTATACAGGGTTTACCTTTTCTATCATTCATGTTCATATTTTACGTAAGTAACCCCCCCGGGACCCCCTCTGATTCTGATTGTGATCAGGCGTAGACTAAAAGTGCTGCATGAATGTGTGAGAATGGGCGAATGAGGCTTGTCATCAAACTTTTTTTTATAGCATCCAGTTTTCCTCACAACTTTCATGCCATTAACATACATGAGGGGCAGAGTTTTAAATATGATGCAGCTGTAAATTAATCATTATCTATGAATGCAGCTGTTATTAAAGAGAGAGAATAAAGCCCCACCCAGCTCTAACCCCCTAACCCTAACTGAGTGCTCAATTAGAGTGGGAAAGCACTTTATAAGTACCACTGACAGTAATTAAGTTGATAGTAAGTTACAGAATAATTTATGAAAGATTTCGCAAGAATATCAGAAGCTCAAACGTGATTTAACAAATAACGAAAATGTCACAATCTAGCCCACCTTCTCTGACTGAACAGCCCAACGCCACCGAGTCTCACAGACGAACAATTTGCAGAGGACATTTTTTGCAGTGTGCATCTGTGTGAGCGTGCCCGCATATCAGTGTGTGTCGTGTGTGTGTGTGACTGTGTCAGCGGAGCATTGATGAACTCAGCACAATGTTGAATGGGACTGTTTTGGCAGCTGAGACAGCGAGGCCGAACCTGCGGGTCAGAGATAAACGCCCCTCGCAGCTCTGAGCCGGCGAGAGGACGTCCCATCAGAGACGGAGGGAAAGCAGAGAAAGGCAGCTCGCCGAGGGGCCGGCAGCGGACGGGGTTGCAGGTTGAAATCCCAGAGCTGTGCGGGACGCTCTTCTCTCTCTTTTTTATTAACAACCGCATTGATAGATGGTGCTTAATTAACAGCACCGCCACTCTCCCCCTCACGTGTATGCTAATGACATGAAAGTTGTGAGGAAAACTGGCTGCAAAAATAAAGAAAGTTTGCATGCGTACTCGGTGAGGCAGCATGTGAAACAAAGGCTTTCAAGAGAGTCCAAAGTACAGGTTCACATTCTTGTCTTCTTAGACAGATGCAGGAGATTACAATTTGTTGGAAGGAAAAGGGCAATTAAAGTCATGTTTACTTTTAAAGGTCATTGTTTTGATCTTTTTCTTCTCATTTGATGACTCACCAGAAGGTTGAGAAACTGCTGAACATAAATGAACTTGAACCTGCGACGCAGTCACCAGGAAGCGGCCTAATCACCGTGAGGAAATGATAAGGTTGGTGCTTGATGGTTGCAGCAGGAAGCCAGGCGGAGGTGACCGCTGCGTTTAAACACGCAAGCCTACCAAGATTCAATCTGCACTTGTTCTACCCCCCTCCCGCCCCCTGCCAGTGGCCTTCTCAAGATCAGAAAAACGGCCTTGGAGAATCACTGACAAGAAGCTTGGTGCTGCATTTAGGAAGGAAGTGAGAGTACGGTACGATGGGCAGACAAAGGCTAGTCCTTCAGTGACTCAAAATGACTGTGCTCAGCAAACCCTGTCAAGGCAGGAGCGATGTGTTTCTACAGCTTCTTTTCTGCTCAGGTATCCTTGAGATGGACTCCAAGGTTGCTGGTCTGCAGATGTGCATGACGTCTTTCCTGCCTTTCAGGTTGGACGCAAGAAGGGGAATTTCTGCTTTGGCAATCGGTCAAGTTTCAAATTATTGCTAGCTGCTTTATTAATGTTGAGCCCCCGGCAAGTAAAGCTGTAGATGGAACCATCAGGCAAAAATTGAACAGTAAAAGTTTTTCCCACCTCGGATCCTGTTAGTGAAATGAGGACACTCAGAAAGGTGGCAAAAGTTCAACGCTTACTCCTGCAACAGTTTGATTTCTTTATTTATTTTTTGGTCATCCACATGTTTCCCTGACTTCAGTGAGTCCTGGATGTTTTTATTCGCTTTGCGAACATGGACTGAGACACCGCAGTGCACCGTCTGACAGATCACTGATAGCGAATCTCAAAGAAAACAATACGCAGAGGCGACCTCATCCTAGCTGGTTTCCAGACCTCTGAATTTAATCAAGCTCTAAAGGAAGTATTAAAGTAGACTTATTAAGCTTTTGTTTAATGTTAAATGTGGCTAAGGATTTCAAATAATGAGGAAAACATACAAGCACAAAAATAACTTCACATTACTTTGTCACAGATTTCTCTATGTGGTCACGCACTCCAGGCAAAGCACTAAGTCAAGCTATGGTATGCTTGGTAAATATATGATCATCTTCCCCCAAAAAGTCTTCTTACAAATGATCAACAGCGTTTCATGTCCTCAAAACCAACAAATAAGCAACTGTACAATCATCATCATTTATACTGACAATCATCTATACAATCATCTGGCAATTCATCTGCATTAGCAGGCAAACTAATATTAGATAAACAACAGGACTGATTTTACTCCTCCAAACCAAACAAAGATACTTTCAGTAATCAAATGCTCAGCAGATGTTGACCCTAATTTTTCATCGACATCTTGCTACGCTGTCTTCACTAGAAATGCAGATAGGCCCATGAACTGCTGGACAAAGATTTTGTCTCTATACACCACCATAGTGGTGATCAAAATCGTATTGAATGGCAGACTTTCGCCTTTAATTTAAGGGTTTAAACAAAAGTTTTGCATTAACTGTTCGAAATTTTCAGACATTTTTATACAAAGCTCCTCATTTTCAAAGGCTCGGTAATCGACTGACAAGCAGCTTCATGGATGAAGTAGATAAAATATCTGAAGTTGATCCAAAGTGTTGAATTTGCATTTTATAGCTTTTCACTGGAACTTTTAATATGAGGTTCAAAGAGATGTCAGGGCAAGGGAGGGAGGCCGTCATTAGGCCCCAAAAAGAAGCCAAATTAATCAGGTACATTGTTAAAAATAATAAATGGCTTACTCAGAAAAGTGCCGAAAGACCACGCAAAACAACTGAAGTGATCACAGAATTATTTCCGTGGATAATACAAATTTTACAACTTCTAATGAAGACAAAAACACTCTTGAGGAGGTGTCAGGCATTTGATTATCAAAATCTACAACCGAAAGACCCCTCAATGATTGAAAATACAGAGGGTAAACCACCAGTTCCACTCAAGAACAGGAAGGGCAGATCAGATTGAGAGGAAACATCTAAATAGATCTGCCCAGTTCTAGAAGGAAGTCTTTGGAGAGATGAAACCAAGATGAAGTCATACCAGAATCTTGTGAAGAGAATAGGAAAGAAGAGAAGGAGAGAGAGATGCATGCCACATTATCTGTCAAACATGGTGGAGGTGATATTATGGCCTCAATGTGTATGGCTTCAAGTGGAGCCGGGTCACTAGCGTTTGTTAATGCTGCTGATAGAAGAAGCAGGATGAATTCGTAAGTGTACAGAGCTATACTCTCTGCTTAGATTCAGCCAAATGCTAATGCAAAAGGATAATAGCCCAAAGGAAACTGCAAAACCAACCCAAAGAGTTTCTCAATGAAAAGAAATGAGATATTTTTCAATGGCCTGGTCAGTCACCAGATCCTAACAGAGCACGTTTTCCAGTTACCGAAGACCAAACTGAAGGCAGAGAGACCCGCAAACAAACATAAGCCAATTAACACCCACAGCTCAGACACCAGCTAAGAAGAACGCAAAACAATTAAGTGAAAACAAAATAGCAACTCAGAGTATTGGCTTGGCAAAAACGTCCTGAAAGAACAGAAAAAAAACACAGTGAAAGAAATGAAGACTGAATCTCTAAACAGTAGCACCTTTATAACTGTGGAGCACAAGATTGGAGTTAAACCGAGCACCTCCAAGGTACAAATAATTGCGAGGGTGTAACAGGGCGCTGCTGAGAAACTGCATAGCTGCACTGCAAATTTCTCCTCTGTAAATAGCATTTAGAAAAAGCCGAACTCTGTGTGCAGCAAATAAAGAACCACAAACATGTTTGCAGGAATAAATCTGACAGCCACGGAGGCTGCATTGCACCTTTCATCTCCACGTTAGAGAGAGTGGATTTGCCTTTCCATCACGAGGACAACACAAACTAACGCGCCGAGAACGGGGCGAGGGGTTTGATCTTCCCTGCGGAGAGAGTCCGTATCCGAGCAGTTAGCAAAATGAATTGAATCAGCGGGATTAACGGCACCTGTAAAGACCTGTCAGGTAGATTTACAGGCCCCACTGATAAGCTGGCGGTAAGGGATAAATACGCCCGGTGTCCCATCGGCTGCCAGCCAGTCAAAGAAAACCATCAACCCCTCCCTCCGCCTCTCTCCTGGTCTCTCTTTCGTTTCCCTCGGAGCTGCAGACACCTCCACCTTTGATAAGGTAATAACATCAGTCTTGACTCTGGCTGCAGAGGTGAAAGCTGACGGCAGGATGGTGGAGACACGCTTTCAGGATGATGAATGCAGTCAAAACAGACAGACTGTGTGTGTTGATGCCTGTTTGGATATCAAAGGTGAACACACTCTGGCTGTCTGGGGAGGCGGAGGGACTCGCTATCAGGGAAATGTCGGCTTCTCTGAAGCCTAAAAAGTTGCTTGTGACATGCAATTCTACATTTTAGTGGTGTTTTAAAAAGGTTTTCTACCACTAAAAAAGGCCTGAACCCGACTGAGGGTCATTTAGTTATTACCATTTTGCCTAAAGAAAATAACATTGAGAACTGGGTTACAAACTGGGCTATTGTAGTTGCCATCAGGGATAACAAATGATAAAAATTTGGGGGTTTAAAGACTATTATTGTGTCTGTTTAAATATTTCTTTAGGCTCTGTTTTATAGTTGTGGTCAAGTTTACATCATGGGCATGAATGTCCGGGTAATGTTGTGCTTTTAATGATTTCTTTGAACTGTTCTTTTTCCTGGGTGGAATGATTGTGTAGCATACATCTTTAATTAGTTTAAAAAACAAGAATTGGCTGCACAAGTTTGAATTTATTTTGGATTTTCTCTAATCCACACAGGGTCAAAAGTATATATACATGTTCAAACATATGCATACACACTAATATTTGGCTACCATCAGATCACAATGGTAGCCATCAACAAGCTTCTAGTATAATTCTGGCTGATATTTGACCACTTTTCTTGGAAGAATTTGTGAAGTTAATTGAAATTGGTTGGTTTACTGGCACACACCCTGCTTTTAAGTGCAGTCCACAAATTTTCAATAGGGTTGAGGTCGGGGCTTTGGGAAGGCCATTCTGTTTTATCTGTTCCAAAACCCATTTTGATGTGTGTTTGGGATCATTGTCCTGTTGTGTACTAGTTTCAACTGTCTAGCTGTTGATTTGAGGTGAAGTTGAAGAATTTGCAAGTACTCCCCCTACTTCATTATTCCATCCACTTTGTGCAATGTACCAGTACCACTGGCAGCAAAACAACCCCAGAGCATGATGCTACCACCACCATGCTTGACAGCGTGTACAGTGCTGAAAGCCTCACCTTTACTCCTCCAGTGTCTTGTCATTGAGGCCAAATAGCTCAGTCTTTCTCGCATCTGAACATAAAACTCTGCAGATTGTTTAGAAATGACTTCAAGAAAGCCTTCTATTTTGCGTAAATCTGTAATTCTGCTTCTTTGCTCTTCACTGAGTTCCCTGGACTTTCCCACTGTTCTGAGTATTGGTCAGTCCAATGAGTGCTGTCAAACAAGTCATTTCTATGTTGCAAAAGGAATCTACCAGTTGTAGTCAATGATGATCACTAATGAGAAGTTAATAGGCCTTGTCAAGTTAAAAGACTGTAGAACCTTCAACACCACTTATTAAAAGATTGTTAAAAGATCATTACCGGTCCAAAATTACCACGACATTCAAGCCCATGATGAGTGGATGTAAATCTCTGTACACAACTGTAAGTTTAGCTTTTTTTGAATGGAGGACAAGCAGAACACGGAGCATTTGGGCACATTTTCCCCAAATCTTTCAAGTAACTAGAAGCTTTTTCACCGTTCCAGCTAAAAAAAATTTTTTAAAATCTCTCCTCAATGCATCATGTTGAAATGTTTCGAGAAGACTTACCTCTGCATAAAATATGAAACACAGTGCTGTGAGAGCGTGACAATTAGGAGTGACTTTAACTTTTCATAGATGAACACCAGCCCTGTTGAAAGCCAACTCCTGCTCCATCAGTCACTCTGAGGTCATGTGAATCAGTGACGAGCTGCAGGGAAACTTTGCACCGAGGAGCTCAGGGGTGTTTCTGTTCCCAGCTCACTATGCCCTCTGCACTGGAAAGTGGTGAAACATACACTTCACAGGAGGAAAGAAATTTAAAACCTATTTTTAAAAGGTTTGGTGAGACTGTGAAGCATTTTTGTATTTCTTTTACTAATGTGTGAACAGACTGTAAACTAAAATATGATAATTCCAGATTTTATCATAAAGGACCTAGCCTGAATTTCAAGCAATATCCAAAGGACGTGTCATTTAAGGACTTCAGATCCCTAGAGTGAGAAAGAACTGCTATTGTTAGCCCAAAGATGGGTCTTTTAATCAGGGACATCAACGAATTACAAACTTTTGGCACAACACAAACAAGATCTAGTTTTGGTTAACATTTTGTTGTCAAATGATAGCAAATGTTTTGCTAACATCAGCCACATTAACGTTATCTAGTCAAGCTAGCATGGCCAAATTGAAATGTAAATTAGGGTGGGGGAAAACTAGAATCAGCATCTTTCATGCGTTTGTTTCATACATTTGTAAGGAGCTTAATTTGGTTTGAGGGCTCCACACCAAGCAAAATTAATCTTTCTTAGGCTAACACTAGCTTGCCTACTAACGCAGATGAATTGCTAGCCACTTACCATAGCATAAGATGGACATAGCTACAGCAGCATCACCCACTGGTTTCTGTAGTCCTATTTTGAAACCTCAGGTTGAGCATTTCTCCTGTCATGTCGATGGTTCAATGACTTGTCAGTCATAAGTCGCTAGCCAACAAGCATGCGGTTTGATAGCACAGATAATTCTTCTTTTTGAAATGACTGAGATTTACAAAACAGACTGATTTTTTTTTTTCATTCAGTATAAACCACAATAAGGTACCAGAGCTTAAAAACTAACCGTCACCAGCTAAGTTTAAACTAGCTGACCACTTTAGCTTGCTTCATATAGAGAGTATATAAGATGGAAAACCACTGTGAAATGCATTAAATCTGTCTTCTTTTTTTAAAGATGTTTTTAGTTTTTAATGTTTTAGTTTTTACCCCAAAAGGTTGATTCTGTTCATCTAAAACGTTACGTCCAGATGAACAGAATCAAACTTTTGGGATTTACTTACCTGGATGACTGAGCATGCATCAAGACGTTTTAGTTTTTAATTCAGTTAGGTTTCAGTTTGTTTCCAGGGTGGGTTTGCTAGTTTCAGTTTAGGTTTTAATAGTTTCTGTGTTAGCGTGATTGTTTTTAAGTAAGTATTGCATGGAGGGCATAGACCAGAGGCAAGACGCAGGAAAATCAGTTTACGTATTGCAATAAAGAGACACAAATTTTTGAAAGAAGTTCATTCAGTCCTGTAGACATCCAAAGCCTAAATAAGGCTACACCTTTAACTTTGGCGATACTTGTGGTGGCAAAAAGTCTTGCAGAGAAGTCTGTGATGTGAGTCTGTGAGTTTATGGGCTCAGTTACACTTTTCTGGTCATACTGAATAGAAAGTCCATTCAGTGAAGAAGCTTATCCATGATATGATCACTGGCTAACAGCAATGAAAACTCTCATCCCAGGGCTTCATAACAGCAGCAGTGCATCAACACTAATAATGACACTAATAATGTTACTCCCAGCAAAACACTATCAGAGTGGAAATGCTGGTTGGCCACTTTGCCAAATCTTTTTACAAGCTACTTTTGTTTTTGCAAACCTTTTTATTTTTGCCAGCAACAAGTAACGTAACCATGCATACCAAAGGTGTAATTAATGACAGCTTTAGAATAGAATAGAATGCCTTTTATTGTCACTGTACACATGTACAATGAGATACAGAGCATCTCCTACTTTCTACAACGCTATAAAGATGCAGAACACCAACTTAGCCGAGGAACATGTGTGAAGCCACCTTTGCCATCAAAACAAGCGCAATAAGTCTCATCACTGTATTTTCAGATGAGGAAATACAATTAAAGCTGCACAGGAAATATTTATCACTGTTATTTTAATTTCCTGTTACATGGTGGGGCTTTTTTGTTTTCTAAAATATCTCTCTGAGAAAGATGTTTATGTTTATGTATGCAAAAAACCAGGAAGACTATCCAAAGCTAGGGGAGATGGGACTCCTAAAAAACAGTCTGATGAACAAATGTACTTTGAAACTGCACCAACTTGTGGAAACAGTGGTATACAGTGATTTAAGGCCAAATACTAATAATGTATAAAGATAGGAGAAGGCCAAACCATAAAAGACAGACTGATTTGTGTGAAAAAAGGTGTGCACACTTCCATATATCATCCTGAACAAACACAAAAAGTAGTTGTGTCTCTCTAGCAGCCTGTTTGCGAGTTCATTTGACATGTGGAGGAGTATATCCTCCCAGAGCTGACATCAAACCTTCACCTCCTCTCACAGCTGGACCTGTTCTTGTGTGGCCGACCTCCAGCGCCTTCACCTCACAGGACATATTTCTTCCCAACAACTCGAGAGATACGACTCGATGAAAACTTATTAAGGTTGTTTTATGCATCAAGGGTAGAAACTCACCTCTGAGCTGACTTTAATTGAAAACATCAGTTCACTACATTTACAAGAGGACTGTAAAAAGCTCTCCTGGCTGTGAATTAATGCAGCACAGGAGGAAAGCATATCCGGCGTGTTTGTGAAAGCACTTTATGACGGTCAGTTACAGAGTCGACTCGCTGGATGTGATTTAAACCCAGAGGCTTCCTGCAAGGAGGGACTGTGATGCGACAAGCTGCGTTCATCTAGGGCGACCTGGGATGGCGTCCAGTGTCGGCATCTAGGCCATGTCCCTGGTGAACATGTTCTCATGGTGAGGTAATCCATGATGTCAGCTCTGTGAGCTGCAGGTGGAGAACGGACAGGGGACCAAAAAAAGAGCACAAGTTTGTTTTTTCTTCTCTTTTATTGCACATGTTTGCTCTCAAACCAGAGCACAGAAAGCAACTGTTTAAGAAAAGAAAAAAAACAGCGTTTTACTGCTGTCGGGATTGCTGTGTGACCTCAGATTTATACGGTTGTTGGGTGTCTTTTCCGGTTGGACAAATCCAAGCTCATCGCCGCCGGGCCAAAATGTGATGTTTTGTTTTTCCTTGGGATTTTAAAGTGAAGGTGATGTCTCATACATTTCTGATTTATTTCCACTTTATTGACGGAGACGGGCAATTTACTTCGGTGAAATATGGAGCTATCAGGCTAAGCGGCCAAAAATCTAGACACCACAATTAGGTGAAAACTTAATGTAGTGAGATCCTGGCCAGTGGTGCTCTTCCAACTTTGTGACTACAGTTTGTTTCAGCTTAACAATGCCCCTGTGACCAAAGCTGGACCCATAAAAAAACTTTAGCCCAGCTTGTTGTTGAAAAATCTGACTGATTCTGACTTCAACTCCATCTTACACCTTCGGGATGAACCAGAACGTCAACAGCAAGCCGGACCTGACAATCTAACCAGAGGGGCTGTGGAACGAGATATTCAACAATGTAATTTAGTGGTGTTTGTTTTGGGCTATCAAACCGTATTAGAGTGATTAACAACTATTCCAGGTGGAGTGAGAAGTGGAACTGAAAAATTTCATATTTTTGTTATCTCAGTGAAACTTTCAGCAACTGCTGGCTCGTTCTTTGGCTTGTTTAACCAAGGGCATCGGATGTAAGAGGCCTCTGTACACCCCTGCTACTCAATATGTTTAACCCTGTGATGTCCAAGTCATCATCAGTGATGACCCAAATCCTAACCCCATATTTTGGAGATGTAATTAAATTTAATTTGTGTGAGTTAGAATGATTGTTGAAACGTGTGAGAACAAAAGAAATGTTACATGTTCTAGTATTATAGTACAGAGTTAGGGTCAGCATGACCTTTGATCTTTAATCTCAGTGTTAAGTTGTGAGTCTCAATATTAGAATTTGAAATCATCATTTCTGACAAGGAAAGGGAGAAAACCCCCCCCAAAACAAACAAGGAAAATATGTAAATTTCCACATCTTAATGTTCACCAGAGATCCAGTTAGGGTTAGAGTTGGGTTTTATTTTAACCACAAGCAAAACAGAAAAATCCTCAGAAACTAGTAGATGTTGTTCTACAGTCACACTGGGGAAAACAGTGGTTGGAGACTTTGACATGAACACAATTATTGCCACTGTTTGAAAGAACTTTCAAACCAGTTCTGCAACCACTCACAGTCACTTGCCATCTTTTTAGCAACTTTGGTAAGATGAAGTCAGTCTGCTATCAATTTGCAATTTAATGGAGTCAAGTTGGCAGTTAAATGCAGTTTGCTTGTGATAAATCGGTTATCTGTCACACAGAAATTGACATTAAATATTTACAGAGGGCCAGCCAGAGCTTCATAGATTTGAAACAGAAATTCCTCCACAAATAGTCACGTAGCTGCTGCAAAATGACGTATGCAATCGGCAACCCTGCTTTCAAATAGGAATACAACCAACTGGCAACCAACTGAGTCGAGTCTCCTATTGCAGATAGACATGAGTTGCGCTCATCAGAACAGACTGACTCAGAATGACTGGAACATGTTGGAAATCTGTCTGTGTTTATAAATGAGAAATTCTGCAATTACTTGCAAACTTTCGCCAAAGTCTCTGAGAGTGATTACAATCAGTCTGACCCTCACTCTGACTATATGGAGACCGGTCTCCCCCCCACCAGGCAACCTGTTCAATCACCTAAAAATGGTTGCTCAGAGGTTGAAGGTGTTGTATGCTTGACCTTTCAGCAGCTAGTTGGTCACTGCAACTAGTCAGTCGCAGACAGCAAAGAAACTTTGGTGCAATCATCGGGCAACCACCAATTTTTCCTGTTTTCAAGAACATTGCTGTCCTATTTCTGCTAAGTCAGCCGGTATTAGCTAATGACTTAATTAATTAATGATCAGGTCTAGACTGCTAACCAACAAAAAAAAACTGCACCTTTAAATCACAGTAAATGATTCGTAATGATATTTTGAGTGTAATATAAGCACACTTTCATGGCTCTTTTTAGTAATTAAAAAAAACAAAAAACTTTTTGCCCTCCCCACTTTTAAAATGAATCCTGTCTAAATGACCCCAACGGTCACTCTAACAATAAGAGTGTGTACATTTTCTTTAAATTAAGTCGTTCTTCTAAGTGTTGGCAATAAGGCAATAAAGAAAGTAGTCATTCCAAATGACATACATCAAAAAAAATCCTCACATTTTCCCCTTCACAAAAGTCTGTTTTGGCTTTCTTCAAAATAGAAGTTTAAAAGGGTTACTTGCTATGAAGACATGGACCTTAAATAGTTAATAGTTCATATAATGTTACCAAAGCAGTCCTTTCTTTAAATTTTTAACTTTTTTGCTTCTAAAGAGCTACGGTTTTCCACTGGTAGCAACAAAAAAGAGCTACTTTTCCCTCACTGCATCCAGTGTAATCCTCCTAAAAAATGCCAAAATGGAAAAAAACCTGAATTTTCACAACAGCATGCAGTATGTCATGCAAATGAAACCGCCTTGTCAACAATCCAGTGGCTAGGATTTCACCAAATTCACGATGAGTACCTGTGTGCATTTGAAACAGCAAGCAAAGCTCAATATCCCAAAGCCTCGACAAACCACCGCATGGATTTGAGAGTAATTCCGCCAGAGCATCGCTGGCACGGCTGCATTCTTCTCAGAGCTGCAGAGTTTAATGTTTACCCGTATTCCCCACAGGTCTGGAATACTATATATCTGTGAGAGGTAATGTTTTTCAAAGCCATGACCAAATGTGTTTGGATTGGCTGTGGATAGCTACTTTAGATTTAACACAGGCTATACAGGCTGATAGGCCATCCAAAGAAATATATTCCATGAGCGAAACACCTCCCAATAAAGGAATACATTTAATGAATATTTACATAAGGCTTGATTCATGTCAAACTAAAGGGAATTCACAGAGTTGGGACGCAGATCACTCACTGTGCACTGTATATGTTGCCGAGCCACATGTGGACGTCTGAGCACGTTCAGTATGAAAGCGGGGTAAAATAGCGAGATCTTAATCCTTTATTTAAGCGCCTTTTTGCTTCAAGCATTATTACCAGAGGGGCTGGCAGCCATGGCGTTACTGCACAAACTGAAAAAGGTTTATGTGCGGTTGATCAATATCAATGACTGAATGATTTCTTGGGCAGATTTCTCAAACAAAGTAGCTCATTTCAGAAAATGACTAGCTTCTGGTGCAACAAAAAAGGACAATTGCAAATGTGTTTTTTAATTTTTATGAATAGCTACTAAACTGCCCACCAAAAAATAAACTTTATTGTCCGTATCAATGGCAGAATGCAGGCTGAGCAGTAGGTTCAATATGAGAGCAAATACACTGTTACACATTTTTCTGCAGCTGCTGTCTGTTTGAATTACTGGGACAACAGGTGGATGAAAATGAGGTGCCTACTCAGACAATTGTAGGCAAAAAAAGCCCCTACCCCCATTCATTTAGGCATGGCCAGTTTTATGCTCAGATTGTTTTATGTTACGATACATTCAATTATATTTACAAATGAAACCACTTCTTTCAATTTGAGCCTGTGAACAACACATATATTTAAGTTCTCCACGAGCATTTAGTAGTAAACTGTGCTGCGACAGCTCAGGTGCTCCCAGTTAAAACAAATCACGCTAGGATTTTGCCAACTTCGCCAGTCCCATCACAATCAGCAGCCTCCAAAGACTCTGAGAGGCCACACTCGTGCTGACGAGACAGGGAAGCTTTGAAATGCAGATGGCGAGGCCTATCGACTGTCACCTGTGTGAAGCACTTTAACTCCTGTCGCTGAAATGAGCCTTTTCAAGAGGCACATTGTGATGTGTATCAGCCAACGAGGCAGATTGGTGATGATTGCTCTATTCTGGCTGTCAGCTAGTGAAAACAAGGTATTCATCCTTTGTCAGAGCGACATCTCCTCTCTCATCTTGCCAATGAGCCCCCACCTCTCTTCCCTCTCCCATCACCATCCCTCTTAACCTCTTGTCTTGATTTGGAATTACTGTTCAAAGGCATGGTTTACTAGTGCAGCCTGCTACTGTTACCGCCAATGAGGGGAGGTCATTGCCAGCCATTGTATTTGCTTCCATATAGACTGCTGCTTTTTGAGCAATTGTGATTTGATATTGCATGTTTGCAGTACAGAAATTTTACAGTATATTTACCACAACAGGATTCCTGTCCATCATTACCTCACAGGAATACATCAAATAAATCCTCAAGGACACATTTGCATGGTGACAATCTTTATGAATTGGTATCGTCATGATCAGAATACCTGTGCAAAGGATAGTTCTGGTAATGAGTTCTACTAACCAATCATATTTGAGCATGCTTTGCCTGATACAGGTAAACAGTAAATGTGGAAAGCAAAATAGGATTTCATATACAATAACTGGCAGAGAGAACAGCACTGGGAGTGCCAAAAAAAACTGGATGTTGCTTCCAGACATTAAGTCCGCAGACTAGCCAATGGGTTCCAAAATGGACATGGTACTGGTACCACAAAAATAATGCAAATAAAGAGTCACCGAGGAGCTTTGTCAGGTTGGCCACACAAATTCCTTGGTAGTTGTCTCCAGCAGTGAAGATTTAGGGTGTTTTTACACATGCAGTGTTTAGTTTATTTAAGTTGAACTGGTTTGTTTTCCCACTTCTTGCAGTTCGTTTGTGCAGGAGCTTACACAGTAATCGCAACCGGGTGCGGACCAAAACAACCACACTGAGACCCCTTGTAGGCGGTGGTCTCGGTACGGTTCCAAACTAACTTCATAAACGGTTTGTTTATGGTACAAATATGATCCTACCTGGATCCGAACCAACTACCAGGTGCATGTTACAAGTCTGAGCTAAAGCCGTCCAGTAGCCACGTATGCTTTGTATTCTCAATGCAGGAAAGGTACTACAGATGTGCAAAGGTCTGTACGGGCTAGAAACTAGCCATGAAATGAACTTAAATTCTTCATGTTTGCCAGTAGAACATGAAGAAGTTGTTGATTTTAAGCTTTTCATCAATAATGAAAGCAAGTACATGGAGAATTTTTACCTGGAAACCTGGGGAAAAAGAAAGGCTTTTTATTATTTCCTCTACTGGTTGCTTAGAGGAAAAAAAACTGCTTGGAATCATGATGAAATTTTGTTAAATCCAGACAAGAAAACAAAAATACCAAGGAGAAGTTGGCGTTTCCATTTAAAACACTGAGACCTGTTTTTGCCTCTGGACTGTGGACTAAATTAGATGTATGTTGTTTGGCAATGCTGCAACTAAACTTAAGAGGTGTGACTCTGACAAAGTGTACGACACACATCAGCTTTAATATTACCCGGATATATTCACGCTCTTATAGCTTTTGTGGTCCCTCATTTATTTCCTGACACTAATGCTACATTCTGCGCCCGTGTTGTGCATCTCTGCTTTATTTTCTCCCCCTTTCTCCCGTATTTCAAAGTGAAATACTTCCAGCCATTTGACACAATTAGGCGCTCTCTTCCCACCGCATCGCATCCCACTGGATGGCCCTCATTATCACGAGCCCTTGCCTTTTAGATAACTTATAATGAGGCCGAAAATGTTTCACATTTTGCTTTTTCTCCTACACCGTTGGTTCAAAGAGACCTACTTCAACCTAATTAAGGGTTCCAACTGCTGCAGTCAAATGCTTTCCTTGTTTCTTGTGGGGTTAACAGCGGTGAGATGTAGATTTCCACAAGACAGGGTCTAAAGCCATTATGTCGAATCGGTGACAGATATCACTGATGTCCAAGTACTACGGTAATGGTCTACAGTACTCAGAAGTGTGCGGTGTGAAGTTACCGCGTTGATGGCGAGGATGTTGTTAGTCAGATAATGTGGGGCTTTTTGCTTTTTTTTTGTTCCCCAGATCAGCTTACATTTACATCTGCAGATCTGGCACTAAAAATGAAAATTACAACAGTAAAAAGAGAAGACAACCTGTTCTCCCTCCTTTGGTATGTTGTTGGATGGACAGCTGAGCCCCAAATGTCCCTGAATAATCCACCCAGGACCGCAGATCCACATTGTGTCTGTTTAATAGTCTTACCAGTTGTATCAAGCACCTGGTCAGAAATTTTGGATGTGTATGCGCTCCCTCTTGGACTCTATTAAATACTGAGAAGAAAATGGGAAGCGTTTGGGGATTCCCACTTTTTCCAGACATCTGCAAATCAAATTTACAGTTCCCACATTTATTTGACAGTTTTGCATAGTGAATTTGAGACATATGAAACAGTAAAAATGACCAATTTTAATTATAAAACAGTGGGAAGTGAAAAGATCACAGATCAACTGCCCAAAACCTAAATGTACTTCTGATACATTTAAAGTTTGGATTTGCATTAATCCAAACTGAACAAACAGTTAGTATAGACTTTCTATAAATGTATAAACATAGATATTACACAAATTAATTTTTAAGTGTATGGATGTTCAGCTCTCTTTTCACCATAACATCTGTTGTAATGTATGTATAGATGGATGTATCTTTGCCATAAGAGCTGAGTGTGAAAGTGAAGCTGTCTCAGAGACAGGGTGAGGAGCTCAGTCATTTGGGAGTAGAGCCACTACTTTTCCATATCAAAAAAAGCCGGTGTGGCTTGATCATATGATCGGACAGCATGCTGCCAACTAGGCGAGGTGTTCCAGGCATGTCCTACCCGAAGGAGACCCAGCTGGAGGCCTGTTCATCTTTTAAGTACTAGAAACTGGTCTAGGAAGTGGCTTTTTTTCCACAGCCTGTCTTTTGTCCTGTCTTCTTCCCGTCACCCCCAGCCCGTCGTGGCAGATGGCTGCTCCTCCCTGAGCCTGGTTCTGCCAGAGGTTTCTTCCTGTTAAAAAGGAGTTTTTCCTTCCCACTGTCACCAAATGCTTGCTCATAGAGGTTGTCTGTTTTGGGGATTTTCTCTGTATTATTGTAGATTTTTTTTACCTTACAATATAAAGCATCTTGAGTCAATTGTTGACGTGATTTGGCACTATATAAATAAAACTGAACTGAATTGAATCCATCCACATGGATTATTGTAGCCCATTCTCTTGAACAGCATAAACTGCTAACATAATACTTCTCTTAAAGGTGTGTTCACATTCGCTGAAAAGAGAGCTGTAGAGCTGAGGAAAAATAAGACCATGGGTTAGCTGTAGCTGTATAATTATGCAAAAATACTTCATTTAACTTTAAGCTGCACTTCATTAGTGAAAAAGCAGGAAAAGAACGAAAGGTTAGCTGAATGTGCTCTGAAGGCTGGAACACACATATATAGGTGCAAATTATGTTGATCGGGTGCATCTTTTTATGCCATCTTGCATGAAGAATATCACATTCGACTATCCTGGTGACATATTCTGATCTGAATAAAACGTCCCATCTGGAAAAATGAACTAAACACAGAGCTAAGGAAATAAAAAAGTAAAACCCCTCTGGACACTCAGTCTTAGACATACCATGAAATCTTTCTTCCAAACACACTCTGTCAATCTCTCTGGACCCTTCAGATCAGCTAGTTGCCCACTCAGATAATTACAGTGGTAAACTCAACCCCTTCGGCCCCGCTTGACCCTCAACAATTCAGCTTTCCACTTGAGTAAGTTGTAGGTGTGTTTACTGGGCACCAGCTTGTTCCTGTTAATAATATGAGCACTGAACCCTGGACCTCACCTGACGGTACTGTCTGGGACAATAGCCAGCTCGAGTGTGTTTCTATATGTGTGTGTGCTTCCTTTCCCATAATCCTGTTCCCCTCATGAGCCACAGAGCCTATAAAGCTGTCAGTGAACATGTAGGACACGTCACCTTTG
>VVHJ01032273.1:41194-63187 GCA_015107715.1 Tylochromis polylepis
CAACTCTATGGAGAGGGAACAAGCTTGTTAGCTGGCATGGATATTTTGACTGGAGATATACTTTGGCCACTTGCCTATGGAAACAGTGTCAAAGCACAACCTGGCTTAATTGTCACATCGGCAGTCCTAGGAGAGGTCTTTGGTGAGGTCCAGGCCTAATAAATATCAAAAGCTCCTCTCATCTCTCTTTTTCCAGTCACCCCCCTCACACACAAACGCATCCCTTCTTTTTTTGCCAGTGAGGGAAAACTTGTAAATTAATCTTAGTGTCAAAACAAGACTTTCTCTTCTTGCCTCAGAATCTCTAGTTATTTTTCTGTTTTTGTCCCAGAAGTTTTCATCAAAGGGTAGCGCTGTCTGAGACCTAGCGTAAGACCATCCGTGCAATTTATAGATTTGATGTTTATAGAGACTTGCAGTTGCTCAGTTGATTTAATGAGAGTCTAAAGCTTCAGCAAAATACACAGCAGAAAGGAGAGAAAAAAAAACATATATCAACAACAAACAGAAGCTGTTCAGGAGTAGAACATACAGCAGTCGAGGCAGTGGAAGGAGAATGGCATTTGGGGAACTCCAATCTGATCTAACTCGAGGTTTTCCAAATGGGTCACCACACAGTTGCACAGCTAAACGGTGGCACGAAGAACTGATTCTTGATTATACACAAGATATGCAGTGTGAGAATTCAGAGGTTTTTTTGTTTTTTTTTTGCACGAATATTTAGCAAAACATCTGATGTAACTTTTCCCATTTGCTTTGATGTGGAGAGGTCGGATACAAAGTCAGAATTTGATCCTTCATAATTTAACAGCTTTGACTGATGTGGAAACTGTGGTTTAATTACTTCAGAATAATTAACCTAGACATGCTAATTAGATAATTAATGTATGAAAGAAAATGTTTAACACCAATAAACTGTATCTTTTTTAAAGAATCAAAAACATCAATACAGCACTTACGCAGCAGAGAAGAACCACAGAACACTTAAAAACTTGGATTTATTTGTATTTAAGAATTCTTTTGTAATTGACTGGCTATAAACTGTGTGTGAACGATGAGTATAGCTGAAGAGAACATATTTGTTTGGAATGTTACAGTGTTATTATGCCTATTCTGGAATGCTACAGTGTTTTGTATCTGTTCTGGAATGTTACAGTCAAATTAATTCCAGAATGTTACAGTTTTGTAATATCCATTCAAGAATGTTATGGTGTTATTGTATCTGTTCTGAAATGTTACACTGTTATGTTCTGGAATGTTACGGTCAGATTTATTCCGGAATGTTACTATTTTATAACATTTCTTCTGGAATGTTACAGAATGTTACAGCATTATTCTATCAAATCTGGATTATCACTGTCACATTTAGTCCTGAATGTTACATTTTATATTTATATTTATTTATTCCTGCATGTTATGTCACTGTAATATTCATCCACTCTTTATAATAGTTATTCTATAACTGTCATATTTTTTTCTGGAATGTTACAATATTTATTTGGGAATGTCACTGTTTAAATATCTATCCTCAAATGTTACTGTCCTGTTAATTCTAGAATGTTACTGTGTTATAATATTAATTCCAGAATCTTTTTTGTGATTATATTCATTCTGGAATGTTGATTGCTACAATATTCACTGTTAAATGTACAGTGATTAAAAAATGAAATGTTACAATGTTATAATATTAATTAGAGTGTTGCTGTTATATTCATTCGCTAATGTTTCCGTGTTACAACATTCATCCACTGTTATTACTGTTTCTTGAAGCACTGGCATCATGTATTTGTGTGTGAAAAAGTGAATGAACAGGTGTCCTCCAGCAAAGCATTTGGACCCTATGAGGTGACCCCATGTACAATGACTAACAGATTGCATGCTTCTTCTTTTACCTTACAACTACAAATTTGAAAAAAAGTTTTCAATACACAGTATAAGACATGATGTATTATAATGGACAGCTACTGAGCCAGAAAGTATCAAAACTTTCTCTCTATTGATAAAAGTAAAATCTACCAGATGGGGAGATAAAGCATTGAGCAGGATGTTCATTCAGAGAATATGACTGTGGTCGGCTATAAAATGCTTTTCCATCACTGTCACTTCAGTGAATGATGAAGTCATATGTGTCTGAGATAAATAGGAAATTTATTTCTAATGATTTATAAACCACACCTTTATATCTGTGCTAAGTCATATTGCTATCAGTCTGCTCTGAAGAACAATTCTCTTCAGTTTTTTTCCACCCAAACTAATAATAAACTCCGGGACCAGAGTACTGTTTATGATATCTGCTGTGGACATCAGAACAAAATTGGCTATTGGCAGTTTTAAGTGCATCTGACCCATCATTATGTGCCTCAAGTATCTTCTATATGTTCTCTGTTTGTTTTCCTTGCTGCCTCCGAGACAAATTCCTGTGCATTTATGCTACATGGTGCATTAAGTGATTCTGGGCCTGATTATAAAAGGGGCAGTTCACCCATTTTTTGGGTAAACACACTGCTTCAGGGTCAAAGTGTCTCATTCAGCCACGCCTGATGCACTCAGACAGTCACCGCCGCCTCATAAAAATCGAGGAGTTTAGGCTTTTATCTTTCCCCCGTCTGTTTTAATAAGCACACTTTGTGACAGCTTAGGTTTCCCCAGGATCTTTTAGGTGATCCACAACTGAGGCGGAGACTTCCAATTAAAGAGGGAGGGAGAAACGGGGAGTGACATGGAGGAAGGTGATGAGAGATGCAAAGGAACAAGTCTGGTAAAAGAAGGGGAAAAAAAAGGTTTAAATCTGCATGGCCTTTTTTTTTTTTTTATAACCCCACTCTTGTCTGTGCCCTTGCCTTCGTTAACTGAGTTAGGCCTGTTACATTAGCCGCTGGAATGCTTTATGTACTTGTACCAATTCAATTATTTGTTTCTGCGACTCACCCATGGCAGGAAGTGAGGAGAGAGGCACTCACATAAATTCTAGCTGTTAATTTCCAAGTAATGCAGTGGCCGTGATCATTTAAGACAAGACAATTGATACCACTGTCAGGAAAGAGACATCTCCAAAGGATGCTTTTTTTTTTGTTTTCCTTTTTTTTTTGTTTTTTTTTTTCTCCTCAGAACATCACGGTGACACACAGTTCAGATGAACTTCCCGGAAGCCCTTTGATTAATATAATACAATAAGAGAAATGGGAGGCTAAAATGCCCGAGCACGTCTTGTTTCTGAATATTTGACTCAACAAATGAAATTCTCCCTGTCTGTCTCCTCCTGCCCCTGCTGTCGAGGACCTCTCAATCGTTTTCTTTGTCATCAATCAATAGACATGACAGTGACAAACACTCAGGTCCCCGTCTTCCTCTTTTTTCCTCACTTTATTGCTTTATGGCTCCTCATTGTCAGGCTTGCCGACACATGTATTTCCATGTCATCTTTTGGAGTTGTCAGGAAGATGACAGAGGGGAAAGCGGAGGAAGGAGGGGAGGGGGTCGTGAGCAAGAGGCGATGCCGGTTCATTTATGTCAGTCTCAAATGGAGACGGTGATCATAAATTCATATGTTAGCACAGGCAGAGGCGCAGGTCACTCAGCTCTGCAGCATCAAAATTTAGATTAAGTGCACCTAGACAGCAATCACTTCATTATTTACCCAGGACAGTAAATGGAGAGAGATCTGTCATGCCCTGTGCTGGTGCATGCAACCAAAAAGTGGCTCTTAGTGCATTAAATAGTTAGAACAATGCACAAATAAATAAAAAGTAAACATATATATTTATTCTCAAACTGTTTTTCTGTAGTTTTGATGATATGGAGGACCAAAACTGACAAAATATACAAATAAATCAATGACTGAAGATACAAATGAATATGCAATGATTAATGAATTTATAAAACTGTGACATAATTGATGTATTTGTTTTCTCAGTCTTACTTATTATGTTCCCTGCCTTTCTTTCTTTTTTGCTTGTGGTCAGAAGTTTACATCCACTTATAATGGGTATGAATGTCATGGGAAATTTGTGCTTTTAATGATTTCTTTGTCTTATTCTTTTTCCAGTGTGGAATGATTGTACACATCTTTAATGACTTTAAAGAGCCAGAATTGAAGGCTTAAGTCTGAATTTATTTGGAATTTTCTCTAATCCACACAGGGTCAAATATATGCATACACCCCTGACTATCCATCCATCCATCTATTCTCTTACACTTATCCTTATCAGGGTCGTGGGGGGGCTGGAGTCTATCCCAGCTACCACAGGGTGAGAGGTGGGGTACACCCTGAGCATCATTCTTGGAATTAGTAGAGTTCATTTAAATTGTTTCGTTTCCTGGCACAGACCCAACTTTCAAGCGTAGTCCACAAATCTTCAATAGGGTTGAGGTCGGGGCTTTGGAAAGACCATTCAAGCTGTTGATCTGAGGTGAACTTGAAGAATTTGGAGGCAGTCCTTTCCATTCACTTTATGTAATGTAGCAGTACCACTAGCAGCAAAACAGCTCCAAAGCATGATGCTACCACCACCATACTTGACAGCTGGTACAGAGTTCTTAGGTTTGAAAGCCTCACCTTTGCTCCTCCAGAAATACTTCTTGTCATTGTCTCCAAACAACTCAATCTGTTACTTGTCTGACCACCAAACTTTTCTCCAGAAAGCATTTGGCTGCAAATTTCAGTCGAGCTTGAAGGAATCAGTTTCTTAGGGGCATCATCCTTAGTCGGCATCTTTTCAGTCCATGGTGATGTGCTTCACTGTGGACAGTGATGCTGATATTCCAGAAGTTTCCAATTCATGGTTGTCTTGAGCCTTGATGGATCCTGGGTTGTTCACAGGGGTGGACTGCTAATCTGGCATACCGTGCATTTGCCCGGTGGGCCAATGAGCTT
The DNA here is from genome assembly GCA_015107715.1 of Tylochromis polylepis. Lineage (NCBI taxonomy): Eukaryota > Metazoa > Chordata > Actinopteri > Cichliformes > Cichlidae > Tylochromis > Tylochromis polylepis. The sequence continues at coordinate 46,068 of VVHJ01032273.1, forward strand.
TTAGGTCGATGGGTCGATTGCAGGGCTACCGCCACTTGGCAAGTGTTTACAGACAAGTTGATGTCTTCCATACAAGCTATGCGTGATTGTGACAACCTGCTAACTGGTTGTTAAATACACAATCTTCACAAGTGACCAGTAGTTGCCAAGGGACTGCAGACCAGTCTCTAATCCTGTGTGATTGTGTGTATGAAATATAGCTACAGAAACATGCAGAGCTGTACAACATTGCCCTGATGGACTTGTTTTATGTGTAGATTCTCAAATATGACATTAAAGACTTTAATGAGTGCAAAAGAGAAGGGACAAGAGACTAGAATGCAACTCCCACTTTGAGCCAGATTTTGATAGGACAGTAAACTGGTTTAATTGATGGAGCAAGAAACCAGCTACATAACTGTGCAGTAATGGAACAAACTGAATTTGAAATTTGAAAACTGAGGCACTAATCTAACTAAAAATAAAACTGTCAAATGAATAAAAAGGAAAGTTAAACAGTAAAGTGAATAAATTGGGGGGACTGAAGGAAATTAAGAGAAAGATCACTTTTAGGAGTAATTTTAGGTGTTGGAAGGTTTAGACCTCTATAAAACCAAATGAGATGACAGCAGGATGACAGGATCTCATGTTCACTGAAAAACAACCTACCAAAGTTAGATAATCACTCGTATATCTCAGACTTTCAAATGTCTCACTGAGAAATCATTCACCACTGCTGCTCATTACTCCAAAACAAAGAAGTGGTCTTTGTCCTGCACCTTAATCAGCAGAGACACAGTTCTAAAACCCGAGGGCGACCTGAATACATTTCCAGGCAACGGGCCTCTTTTTATGTCTCCCAGTTGATCTTGTGACAATAATATGAAGCAGATTTGGTTGTAAAAGCATCACATCATACATGCAAGTCTCTTTCATCTCATTCATGGTCACTGTAGTACCTCCAGGCTATGTACAGTATGGCACCTCAAATTAGAACCCTGACGCTCCAGATTCAAAAGAGCTGTTCTTGTCTACAGTCTTTGATTGGACTGTCCTTGATCAAAGTGATAATGAATAAAAGTGCTTAAATCAAGTGGTGTTTGCCTCTGACACTGGAAATAGGGAGTTTATGTCTCAGAGGCTGCCTCTCACTGGTGTTAGGAATGAAATGAGGTCTAAGAAGGCAAAAAAAGTTCATAGAAATATTTTTTTCTAGGTAATGAAGCGTTTTTGTACAGCTGACAGTGTATTACAGACACCAAGTAGCAAATTTTGTTCAGGATAACAGTTCTTAATCAGCAAATTATAATCAGAGATGTGCTAATTCAACACAGATCAGCATCTGGATGTAAGGGCAGGCTGGACAATAAGTCTTGCCAGGAGCAGTTGGCTTTGTTTTAATTTTTAAATAAATAATGACAGCGAGGCATGCATTTATACTTAGTGCATTCTTATGCTCACAAGATATATTTTATAAACTATAATGCACAGTGGGAAACCCTACAAAATTGCAATGGGTGATTCTATAAAACACATACAGATAACAAATTCTGGGATAAACCTACTTTAAAAAATTTCAAGAAATAGTATATTCAATTAGGTCTCAGTTGCACAAGCCTAAAAGACCAGTCACTGATCCCCCGGCAACCTCCAGTTGCTGTGAAAAATGTGTATCCCCCAACTGGTTGGCAACTGGTTGCAGTTGCCAGGTGAAATTGGCTGCAAAGAGGATGCTGCACCAAAAACTTCCTTGTGGATGTTTCATGGTCAACTGTAACGTCCATGGAAGACACCAACTTGTCTGCAAATATTCGATAACAACTTGCAGATGACTAGTGAAACTCAAGGCACACTATGCCTCGGAGAGTAAATGGCAAGCTTTTGTAGACAAGTTGGTGTCTTTCACGCAAACTGCAGTCAACCACAACAAAAATATTTGGCGAAGAACCCTCTTTGTGAGTGATTTCACCCAGCAACCTCCAGCAACCACTTGCCAACCAGTTGCAGAATACACATTTTTCCCTGGTTGCCAGGGGGATTCCCAACCCCCTTGCAAACTTCTGGACTCACCATCAAATATGTAGAGTTACCCATTGTGGTCATCCACTGTGAATAAGTGAGCAGCTGAAAGTAGTGTCTTCTTTTTCTATTTTATCTTAGTGGCTAGCACTGTCATGGATCAGCTCGAACAAAAAAACTGCATAAATGTGTTTCTGTCATGACCAAAAGCCACAAACCAGCACGAATTTCAGTCCATTCTAAAATACTAACATTTTGCCATTTCATGATGGACTGGTACTTAAATAGCACATTTCTATTCAGTTGAGAACTTAAAGCACTTCCTACTACAAGTATTCACCAAATCACACAGCACTTTTATCTGCGCCTACGCACTTTCTAACATTCACATTCAATATCTTGCCCAAGATACTTCAGCGTGCAGACTGGAGGAGTCAGGGACTGAGCCGCTCAAAAGATTGACCAAATTTAGACCTACTATGTGGTGTTTTGCAGCTGTCATTCACCACACTCCTACTTACTTCATTATAATCTTGCCTTTGGATGTATGCAGGAGGAGGCTCTGCAGATAAAGTGTCCATTATGTGCTTTTTCCTTGCTGTTGGACGCTCTAATTGAACAGTTTCTAGTGACCGGATGAGGTAAAACTTTATCAGGAAGCCATTAGGAATTATCTAACAACTCCTTAGGTGTTTTCTTACAAGTCAAAAACAGGGGAATTACTAAGAACTGAGTCAATGCTATTAGATCTCCACATTGTTAAAGTGCTATATCTATATATATATATATATATATATATATATATATATAGTATTCAGAGCGATTTATGAACTCACTGCCACACAATGTGTCCTTGATGTGTCATTTCATCCTTCCTGTATACAAAAAAACAAGTGCAGCACTTTGGACACCTGGCTGCTCTTCAGACAGGTCGTGTTAATCATTGTGCATTACCTGTTAGTGACCGGGACAAAGTCAAACTGTGGTTACCTTTGTGAGGCCAGGTGGAACACACCTGTTAATGAGACAAGGATTGGACAAAGTTTGGAGGAGATGACTCCTGTATTCTTGGAAAAGTTAATTATTGGTCCATGTTTTTGTTTTGGAGAGAACTCTCAGGTGACTCTGTTAGACTGTGTCCAGTTCTGACGGACAAAAGGTTGACGGTGCAACAAATTGATTAAATGATCTGCCTCAGCTTTCAGACATGAAAAATTACTAAAGGGCTTGGCAGGTGAAGATATATATATATATGTGTGTGTTTTTAGACTAATGTCATGATCCATGTCTATAGTGTTGTTATATATCTGTTAATTAATAGGATGTGCTGAAAATGGACAGCTTTGCTTTGCTGATCACAATGCACCAACATCGTATTTGTCCCTGGCGCCTGACTTCAAATGGTCTTCAAAGAAGTGATAAATGGATTGACAGGAATAAATTCTCATCCATGGGCTGTCCCGCTGTCTGTGTCCATATCTGCAATGGGGTATAATTAAGGACTAAGTCAATCTGTGCTGGATAGCCCAATTCATCTGTACAACAAACTCAGCTGGTTGTATTCTCGATATATTTCTATATAAAAACAAGGCTGTCACGCACTAATGTCATTTTGCAATTAAATCGCAAGAAATTTCTGTTTCAAATTTACGAGATTCACGCTAGATTCTAAATATAAGTAGTTCACGTGAATTTCTACGTTTGTGGATGGAAACAAATGAGTGATTTTTTTCCGATTTCTCACAGTTAACCAGTGGATCATCCCAAACAAAGACTAAAGGCTAAAGGTCCATGCTGAAATGTTTAACTTTGACAATAAAACCAAAAGACGTGACAGAGGCACAGTCAGTGGGAATTTGGCGTGACAAAAACAAAGTAAGCTGACAAAGCTGAACAGAATCTAAACGACTTGCTTTGTCACAATCTTGGATGCATATAGTCTTTGCATTTTGCTCATTAAACACGGCACTGTGCTATCTTTGACCTTCTGTATACTTTGATTACGCTGAGTTAATTTGCCTCAAACAAATTAAATTAAATCTTGGTAGAGGTATCCAGCTCTTCTTTGCGTTGCGTATCAATAACATGATGTAAATTTATTGTCGCCCTGGATTAAAGTAATTCCAGCTCACCTCGAAACAAAAAAAGAAATCACATTTTCGCTGCATTTGCTCACCATCAATTAAAAGAAAAAAAGACATCCTGATACACTCCTTCACCATCCCTGACACCTTTGCTTAATCCACTTACAATATTTGAGCTGCTACGCAAACAAATTGATATCATCAATTGTGATGTTGGCAAATACCACAGCCAATCTGCTCATGAATGTTTATCTCCTCTAACACTCACCCACCTGCTAAGAGGTGCCACGCTTTAATGAAATTGTTTGGACTGGCGGCGCCCGTTGCTAAGGAACTGTGTTTCTCCTGGTTTTTTGCCTGCAGATTTCTGTCATCAAATAATGATTAGAGATGAGCACACCTCAAGGTGCTCAAGCCAGTGAAGGGTGTATTCAGAGCTAGATTGGCAAACAGCTTCAGGGTGAGAAGAGACGCTGAAAAACGAGCCTTTGTGCGTGGAGCCCTCGCTGGCGTCGATTCCAGTCGTGGCCCTTTGAAAAGAAGCACCGATGGCTTCGCGAGTTAATGCGATTGGCGACGCGTCGATGTTTACTTTTTAAAGGTGGGACGACCAGAAATTTGGCGAGCTGCCGAATTACACGGCCGAGTATTCCGCTCCTCTGTACCTCTGAAAAGGTGTCGGTATAAACCTGTTTCCACAACAACACCTCTTCACCAGCGATTAGGGATCGTCACAGTCAACTTTGGGTGCTACTCCTTTCATCCCGCCGTTTGATGTCTGATTCCTCCTCTCATATTTTTCAAAACATACATCAGCACTCTCACAGACATAGGTGACATGAAACGAGTCTAAGATCAGGTGTTTCATGAATATGTTTACACGTAGCAGCTTTTCACTGAGAAATTATTCCTCACTTTTTCCGCCACAGACATCTGGAGGGTGGATGTTTGACTCAATTCGTGCTACTTCACGCTGAGCACAGACACTTATTTTGTGTCTCAGGAGTATTTCTGTGCGCAGACCGAAAGCACTTCTGTCTTTAACCTTTATTTTACATAGAGAAGACTCGTCTTTCACTGTTTTCAGCTGCCATCTGAACTTTGCAGCAGCCCAGTTATTATGTGGTGATCAGCTTCTTCTTGTGACGAACTTTAAAGTGGATACAATAACAAGAATTTACCGAATAGCCACAGTATTTGCATCTATATTGGTTAAGGCAGCAAACGTATTTGGATAAGTAGTAGAAATCATTTTGTTTTCACTGCGTGGGCATTTTTTGCTCGGTCAGGAATTCTGGGTATTTTCACCTTCCAGACTGAAACAACCCTCCTTAGTGCTTTTGTGCGATCTCCTACAGCTTCATCCACATTGCTAAACACATCCCTCCCCTTCAGCAGAGCTGAACTGGCAGTCGGTCAAAAGCTCCTCTGCCCTCCATAGTGCCACCGCTCCTTCCTGCAGTCTCTTTACCCCCGCTCGGTGACTGTAGGTGAGCATCTGGACAATGGCATACGGTTACTAGAGCCTCTCCACAGGCCCGCTCTGTGGCGTTCAATCAGGCCAGGGGCAGCAGGGCCTCTAGATTGTATAGAACCAGAGGGGCCGATCCATAGGGGTGCTCAGCCTCTGGAGCTCCCTGAAATCCACCTCCCTTTAAAGTAGAGCCACTGCACCACACACCGCATGTTTAGATCAATTGTGTCCCTGTTAATGGAAAATAATTGAAGTTTTCCCGAACCTGCTGCTGCTGCCCACCGTCGTACAAAGAGACGACCTGTGAAGGATGTTTTTAATTCAAACCTCTCTGCTAACAGGGGGGAGTTGGCCCTAAATTGACGTCTCTGTTCTCTGATGAGCAAAGACATTTTTTTTCTTTTTCTGCAGTGAGGCTAGGAGGCATCCTCGTGATAATTACTAATGCTGTGGAACAGAAGGAGAAAGAAAGCTTTCTATAGAAGCTCTCTATAGAAAGAAATGTGGCAGCGAAATGCAGACACATCAAGAGTCACGCCAAAATGGTTCCCCTTCCATGCATTAATGGCCGTATCAATTCAATGGCATCTAAAGTGCTTTGAAAGGAGGTCTATGTGAGACGCACACATGCCCGCGCACGGCTCATGCATAGAGTCAGCACATCTTGTGATCTCCATCTCTAATGTAAACTCGGTGAGTGTGGAGGGAGGCTAAAGATGTTAACTGTGAAAAATAAATGTCATCATTGGCCACTCCTTTAAGATGGGTTCCTCAGATAAAAATTCTATGGTCCAAGTTGACAACTCGAATCAATCGGCGCAATTAGAGCCCCGCGGGCCATTACGCCACGCGCACATCCTCCCATTCGTTACACTCAATGCTCGCTTTCTTTGTGCATGGCAAGACGTTTTGTGCGGAGGCTCAATAGAAGGAGTGGAAGTGGAGTCTTAAGAGACTCTCTTTGAGATCGGGGTAAATATAGCTCAAGGTAAATGAGCACGTTAAGTGGAGCGGAGGTTCTCGACGTGGCAGCCGGGGATCCTGCACGCAGGTCAGAAACACAGGCTGCGAAAAGAATACCACGTGCTCCCTCTGAGTGACCTATTATGTGCGTGCATCTTATGGGTTATTGTGACAAAAATGTGCGCGCTGCAGGTCTGAAACCTTCTCTGCTAAATCAAGGAGCAGCGGAAGATTCTTGCTCTTTGCCCCGCGAGAAAAAGCAAACTCGATTTTGGAAATTACATTGGCGATAAGCTGAAATCACCTCAAAGATGCTATCAAGTAAAACCGAGACACTTGTTTGGAAGAAATGACCTTCAAGGAATCAACGACAAACACAAATTCACTTCACTGACAGCATTTATTATTATTATTTTGTTTTTGCAGTTTAGAGTTCAGGAAGTCCACATAAAAAAAAAATAAAAAGAAGAAAAAAGATTTTTGCTGTTACAGTGTTGAACTTTATACCCCTTACACATTCAGATGTACAACTTAGAATGAGAAGTTGGGAATATGTAAAACTGGAGACTATATTTCTAGTCTGAACTAATGCCACGGTCCCTCTAGGGAGAACGTCTGTTAACAACCAAAATAAATGCGACGACATGCTACGAACATGCAGTGTTGTTGCCGTTGAAATGGTTGTTTTGCAAACCTTCTGCAATCTCTCTGAGAGTGTTTGCAGTGAGTGGAACTGCCTCCCATCAGGCAATCTGAAGAGCGTGTCTACTACCTGTCGAAGGGTTGGTGGTTCGATCCCCGGCTCTTCCAGTCTGCCTGTTGATGTACCCTTGGGCAAAATACTGAACCTTGAGTTGCACTTGACGCGTCCATTAGTGTGATGGTGTGTGTGCTTGGGTAGAGGCAAGAGCTCTTGCATGAATGGGTGAATGAGGCTTGTAGTAATAAAGCGCTTTGATTGTTCAGATTAGAAAAGAACTGTAAAAGCAACAGTCTGATTACCAGTTATATAATCTTCATATTTCACTTTTATTGAGTCCATTTTTTTTTTGTCTTTTGCCTTCCAAACTAGAGCATCTTCAGTTTGTAGCCAATCAAAATGGTTTTGCATCAATTTGTGGTGGAGAAAAAAACACCAACAGCAACAGAAACACTGGATTCACATGATCCGCTTTATTAAAACTTTGAAATATTGAGTCAACTTTTTTTTCCCCATAGCGAGTGGAGTATTGTATGGAAGAATCAAGCTGCCAATACATAAATAAATTACTGAAATTTTAAACAGGAGGATATAACTACAAAGACACATTAAACACAGTAAATTTTTTAATCTGATTGTTCCTGACTTCTTATTTCAGAAGTTATGAGCTTCCATAGTAAAGCAGTTTGTATGTGAGGCTGAAAACAAGCACTGACATCATCATGCTTATTAAATTAGCAAGGCACTAAATGAAATAACAAGCTGAGCAGTGCTTCCTGTAATGAGTAAACGGAATCTTGGGTAAAATCAGTGGCTTTGAGGAACCATGCCCATCTTTTCTATATTTACCTTGTCTTCTAGCTTTTATTTTGAAAAGACTTGCGTAACTAAATCTACTTATGTATTTACTTTCTCTGTACCTGTGGTGCCTCGCGTAGAGTAACCTCTAGCAGAGGCTAGAGGGACATGTAAATTTCCTCTGAGCTGGGGCTCTTGCTCGGCGGACTGTAATCAGAACCCCGTCACAACACGCCAGGGCTTCAATCTTTAAAATGCGTCCCTCCTCGCTCCTCGCTAACAGGCTTCCTTGGCATGCTCCAGTCTTCTCCAGACTTGAGACGTCCTCACCTAAATCAGCGGACGGCCTGTCCCCGATTAGCATTAATTGCATGCTTTGTGAGCGAGCCAGGTCTGGCCGTGGATCGGCACCAGCAGTTTCTATTTTAATGTTATTGAATTTTTATTCAGTCGGCGAGGGGGTGGGGTGGTCAATTAAAGGAGCAGAAATTCTGATTAGCAGCGATGGTCTGGCAGCTCATCTGAACGGTCGAGTTGATGTAAGCGGCACCATGTTGAGATTGCCTGGTGTTACCTCATCCATCGCATCGCATGCCTACGTTCAGATCAGAACTAGGTATGGAGGAAGGAGAACACGGAGGATGCACGGAGGGACCTCTGGGAATGACGAAACAGACCTCGCACGCAGTGAAGAGGCGAGCTTCTCTGTTCAAAATGCTTCTTCCTTTCTCCGGCCTTTTAGTCTGGGTAAAATCACTGCAGTGTGATAAAAACCTGACCGGTGGAATTATGTTTGAAAGGAGGAAACTACTCTCTTCATATGTCGGCCGGACTGAAAACAAGCAGAAGTAGGTTTTTGGGTTCCTGTGTACGAAGGATTTACAGATGCTGATGCTTTTTAGCGTGAAACATCAATACTGATTCTAGTGTATATATATATTCAGTTTTACTCTGTAAAGCAGATCACTTCAAATGTCTGACTTGTTTCCCAATATTTTACCTCCTCTTCTAGCAGAAAGAAAAAGCACTCAAGAGCCAAAAGTATGTGGACATGCCTTTTGTTCAGGGGTTCTTTTCACGGTTTGAAGGTAAAACTTTGTGCTACATTATAAGACATTTTAGACAGTGAGGTTCTTCCAGATTTGTGTTGATAATTTCTGACAAAAAAAGACTAATTTTTCTCACCAGTGTCCCCTGACCTTACCCTTCAATCACCTTTCAAAACTGAAAGATCCTGGCCAAACTCATTTTAATACCAAAGTGGCTTCACAAAGTAAAAGATGGCAAACGGGAAGGATTGTAGACGTTTGTGGTACAGTAAAAATCAGATGCTGGTTTACTCTGACTACACAAACATTATATAGGAGCAGGTAATGGACGCCTGAACATGTATGACTTGTGCTAAACAACTTAAAGGCCTAAAAGAAGAGGTCAAAGGTCCAAAGTAAAGTGACATTTAAAATCCCCATATATCATTTAATATATAAGAAAGTAAGAAACATACTTTTAAGCAGCTCTACATCGCATTATTATCATTTTAGCTCTAGGACCTTCAATCTATTAGTCTAGGAGAGGAGAGGTCAGAGGTCAGTGTGACATTATATTCAAAGTCTGTATATTGACAATACACACCACACTTCTAAGAATCATAGTTTCCAAGTTATAAGGGTTTTTGGCAATTTTTCACCAATAAATCACTGAGTCGACTTTGAAGACCTTCATCGATGTGAGGACAAATTTAATGGATTGTTAGGAGGACCTTTATCAGAACCCATTCAAACTATTGCGTTTACAGACAGAATAACACACATGCAAACACGATCACAAACATAACCTCCGTGTTGGGGGTAATAATACTCTTTTCCTGTATTTAACCAAATACTGAGGAAGCCCAAATGAATGGAATCCTAGAGAGCTGGAGCCCCAAAACCCTGAATTTCCTTTTATTAAATATATTTCTTGAGCAAATTTTCATCGTGTTTTTGATAGATGGTGTCAATATAGACAATATTTTTATATTATTTGTATATTTTAACAGATTTTAAATGTAGTAAAACACCTTTCTGTGAGCATTGGGGATGCTGCAGTGAAAATAAGCTGTTGAAGATGGAGCTGCCGGGCAGGAGGAAAAGAGGAGGTTTATTTATGTGGTGAAGGAGGACATGCAGAGGGTTGGTGCATCTTTTATCCTGTCCCATAAACACCAACCAGGTGACTGCTCATCTTCCTGTTAAAAGGGTGCTTTTTCTTCCCACTGTTGCCAAGTGCTTGCTCACAGGGTGAGATTGTTGTGATTTAGTGCTATATAAATAAAATGAAATCGAACTAAATTAAGTTGAAGAGGATGTTAGGAAAAGGGTGAGATGGAGGCAGATGATCCACTGCAGCGAGCCCTAAAGGGAGCAGACCAAAGAAGAAGAAGAAGAAGAAGAAGAGGTAAGAAATAAGGCCAAGTGTTGTTTCATTTCATTTGGACATATTGTCCATGTTGCAGTTCCAAAAATATTGAAGTGTGACCTTTTTTATCTGGAAGTCAATCAGCTAAAATAAATGCTTTTGTTGTTTAGCTGGCAAGATGGCAATCGAATGGCTCCCTGAGGCGAACTCCCAAACAATCAGCAACTGAGAGGGGAAGACGGCGAACGCATGCATCTCCTTGGTGCACATGCTGTAACACCACCAACAACTTTACCGGCTTTGAAATTTGGCATCCATGTGACTGCATGTCAGGCAAGAAAGGACTAAAAAAAATGTCGTGCTTGCGCGTTTTGCTGTGAAAATGGGTTTTTGAAACTGTTTCGATAAGCCTCTAATTATATTTTTGAGTTGAGTGGATACGTCAAAAGAGTGCAAAACTGTCCTCTAACAACTCAACTTTCTGAATGAATGAGAAGAAAAAAAATTCAATTAAGTGAAAGCTTCAGAACAGCAACGGGTTAAAGTCTTTTCATAACGGTCCCTGTCAGCGTCACCTTCTTAGGTTTGTATTATTGAGTGATGATTGTCTGCCTCGGATCCCCTTTGGGAAAATATCAGGTTGTATTATTCATCGGTGTCAGTTGTGCCATTTATGTAATTATACCAGCGTGAGAGCGGTGATATTCCAGCGAGCGGCTGACAAGATGGGAATCCAACAGGAAGTGACTAACCTGCGCAGAATAATCATTAATTAAAAGCACTTTATTTTTGGCATCAGAAAGTAATTAGGCCACAGGATGAAGCAGGTGAGACATTTTAACATTAATTTGCAGACTGTAGCATAAATATCTTCAATTTATTAAAAATGTTCTAATCCTATAAAGTCATATTGTGGATGTAAGCTGTGTGCGGTACAGGTGAGGCCTTGCCGGCGGGCAGGTGAGGGGTTACGAGGCCCGGCTCTGTCAAAGGGCTAATAATTAATGATCAAATGTTAGCGGCGGTGGCGGCGCTGCCGGGCTCCAGTGATGCCATTAATTCAGCTCAGTGGAGCTCGGGCCTTTTTGCTCGGGACCTGCTGCAGCTGTCACCGTGCTCGCTTAATTATCCCCTCCGTCTCACCCCCTCCTTCCTTCTCCTCCTCACCCCTCCAGCCTGCGGCCACCGTGACACTGCTGCCTCCACCCCACCCTTCCACCCATCTTCCCCATCCTTTCCTGAGGTCTTCAACGGCGCTCAGAGCAAAAAAGACAAAGAGGTTAAAGTGGGTGAATGAATTTAGTCTTCTTCTGTGTCTCACTGGTCACTCTTACTCACAGCAGAGAGACATGATAGCCAAGTTCAAGTACAGTGCTCTGTTTTTATCAATCAGGACATAATAAAGATTTCATCTGGTCCTTAGCAGGTCTTAAAACTACACAAATACAACCTCAGATGAACAAAAACACATGACATATTACACCATGTCACTGTTTAACAAAAGCTGAGATGAAATGCAGAAGCAGTGCATTGAAAACCACAGTTATACAAGTACAGCCTTACTGCTTCCATGGGAAGTGGATAAGTATCATCCAAGTGCTGATAATCATCTGCACTTGATACATCTCAGACTCTACAGGCCTCAGTTAGCATGTTAAATGTTAAAGTTCATGACAGCACCAGAAAAAGACTGAACAGGAGTGACTTGCTTGGAAGGTTTACCAGGAGAAGGCCTCTTCTCTCTAAAAAGAGCACAGCAGCACAGCTTAGGTTAGGCAAGTTGCATGTGAACAAACCACAAGACTTCAGGAACAACGTCCTTTGGACAGACGAGACCAAAGTGAAGATGTTTAGTCATAATGCGCAAAACCAAACTCAGCAGCATATCAGCACAAACACTTCATACGAGCTGTCAGCACGGTGGTGAAGAGGTCATGATTTGGACTTGTTTTGTAGCCACGGGACCTGGACACCTTGCAGCCACTGAGTCGACCACGAACTCCTCTGTATACCAAAGTATTCAAGAGTTAAATGTGAGGCCATCTGTCCGACAACTAGAGTCACGTAACAGGACAATGCTCCCAAGCACAGGAGCAAATCTATAACAGAGAGCATCAAGGTGCTGCCGTGGTCCAGTCAAAGTCCAGACCTCAAATGTTGTGGATACCTGCAAACTTTGGTCGACTGGAGTAACATCGTTAAGAAGAGTGGGCAAGAATTCCTCCACAATGATGTGAGAGGCATGATTACTAGGTTTTTGCTGCTAAAGGTGGCTGTACAAGCTACTGAAGTGTAGCTGCTTCTGCATTTTGTTTTGTTTTTGTTAAATAACTAAGGATGCTGTGTAACATGTGCTGTTATCTATCTCAGGTTACCTAGTTTTAAGGTCTGGTAAAGACCACATCATTTCTTATTATATAAAACCTCAGAACTGACAGGGGGGGCGTACTTTCATTGTTACCATGACTGCATATCGTACACAGCACTGTGCAACGTAAGAGAGCTTTTTTTATTTAAATTTTCACTGCATTTTTGTTGAAAATGCAGTAAATAGAAAGAAAGTCCAGTTCTCCAGGCTCACATGCTCAAAGTCTTTTTAAAGCGAGGTCGCTTTAAGCGATCTGCCACCACTCTTCAGTGGATTTAGGATGCCCCAGTTACTTCTGTATACTTGGTTTCATCATTGTCTTTTTACAGCACTTTCAGATTTTCATTTTTGTTCATTACACCATTGCCTTTAAACCCTCTGGACTCTAACTGCTACTAAATCTGTTCAAAACAATTTCTAATGCCTTCTTTTTTTTTTGTCATTTCATTTTGTGCTAGGTCCTTCTTGAGCACATGTTACTGTCACAATAGCACATATGGAGCTTCTCAGGGGTTCCTAGTAAGCTATTCTGACATCTTTTGCTGTGCAGCTGTGTGTGTGTGTGTGTGTGTGTGTGTTCCTATAAATGTGATTTAAGGTGTCTGTGTATAGATCTACAAGAGTACTGAAAAAGGAAATCATCACTGATCAAATAAAAGTAAAAAGTAGTTTAAAGTAGAGACTGTGGAGCTGTAAAAACAGCCTACCTGGCCCTTGGCTAGCAAACACTTCCATGTAATATTTACCAGTGTCAGATATCCTAACCTGTCTGCTCTGAAAGGGAAGTTAAGTTTACCTGCTCATCTCAACACAGGAGACATCTGAGGCGCTCTCACGCTAACCAATAACCTTTAATATTTCATTGGGCATGGGCCGATATGTTTTGAGACCTCTCTGCACTTCCAAGTTGTTCTGAAACCAGCAAGATGCAAAGAGAGAGAGAGGGCGAGGAGAGGTGGGGGGGATATATCCACTCTCACTTTGCTGAAAGATTATTTCCGTACCTGTTCAAACATGCTCGGCTGAATTATTTATCCCGCTGAGCCCCTGCACTGTGCACTTGTACTGCAAGTATAAAACATCTCACCCATGCTTTTACCTCGTCACGGTGAAAATGTACCTTAGGCCACGGGGCGGACAAAAAGGGAACTCGTGAGAGAGCGGGGGATTACTGCCGCGGAGAACGGAGAAAACAACGTCGCCGGCGGCAAAACAAATGCAACGCTCGCTGGTTAACCTGAGTTTTGAGCCGAGGGTTGTGATTGCCTCTGAATTATAGATGAGCTCCAAAAGTGGATCACTAGAAGGTCTACATGTTGCGCTTTCCCTGGAAAAAGTAGTTGAATACCTTCACATGTGATGGCGGCACAAGAGTGGAAAGTTTCAGGTGATTCCTGAAGCTGAGAGATTTTATATTTACAGAAAATAAGAATTGCTTTTATAGATGTATAGGAATTATTTAAGATTGACCACACAAACAGACATTTTTGTGAGGTAGTTCCATCTTCAGAAGGCAAAGACTGCACAAACAAAGCACAGGAGTCCAGTCCAATGCACAGACAGTACTGTGCAAAAAACTTGAGCCAAAGCTCATTTTTCTTTATATCTTGCTAGGAAAATGGGAACTGGATGCAGTGATTTTTTGAAACATGTGCCAAAATACATGAAAACACAGTATATAAGGCAAAAAGAGAGTTTGTACAATTCTACTGAGTTTCAAATTCAACATTCGGTGTTGAATTTACTCTTCAGCACAGTCTGAACTCTCTTAGGCAGCTTTCTTGTCATTTCTTTACGTAGTCTTCAGGAATAGTTCTCCAGGCTTCTTGAAGGACATTCAAAGCTCTTCTTTGGATGTTTCTGTTAAGGCAGGTGAGAAAGCAAGACCTAAACGCAGGACTTCCAGCAAAGACAGTGAAACGGTTCCAAAACGTGACAACAGTGATCTCCCAGCTCCTGGTGAAGTGAGTTCCAACTTGGCTTCCTCACACGCTCTCCCCCACAGATTCCTGGACATAGATAAAGAGCAAAATGCAGTTAGTTCCCTTGCTTGTTGCGAAGATGATAAATTCACTGTATAGCAAGCCGGGGTTCACTGACTGAAGTCACACAGAGGGCGAGGAAAACGTAAACACAGATGACACTCACAAGAGACACAGGGTTGAGACAAAGACACAAATGGAACCTCACAGACAAGAAACCGTAAACTGGAGATACAAGTAACTCAGAAAGATAGAAAAAACTAAAACCAAGACTAAACTGTAAAACTTGAACTTAAACCCTCTTCACAATGTCACAGAAAGAATCTCCCTGTTTCCCCTCATTAAGAATGGCTTCTTAACAGCCATCCTTCCACTGAGACCGTTTCTGATGAGGCTTCAGTGAACAGTCGATGGATTAACCGAAGGTCCAGACGGATCTCTAAGGTCCTGTGTCAGGTCTTTGCTCCAAACTCCATGATTTGGCCTCACTACCCACTGCTTATGTTCATCGTTCATACTGGTTCAGTGGCAAGAACTGAAAGAGGTGGTGACACACCTATCAATCAAACTGTGTGCGTCTGTTGTGTTAAGCCTCAAAAGTATCTGAATAGGTCAAGTTTTAAAAAACTGACAGTTGTTATGAAGGGGGAAACTTCCCACGAGACAAGATGAGATACTGTTTTTGTATCACAGTGTAACCGGGTTGTAGATTATAACATGGACTCACTGTTGGACGCATCCTTGAAGTGGCCAGTAGGCGAACTGCAGTTATTCGGGGGACGTTTTTTGGCTCTCGGGGTCACTCCTTGGCCACGATGCTCACTCTACAAAAACAACCTCCCTGTTTTCAGCTATCAAGACAGCTCTGTTTCTACTGGCTGACTGTGCAACTTCACAGGTCAAAGTTGAGAAAGGACGGCCTCTGACCTCCGCAGCGCTCACCAAAAACAGGCAAAGCATTGTTAAACTGATGATCGATTAGAGTGTGACCGTTCCTTTTACAATATACCCTCCTGTTCTGCGAATAAGTCTAGGGACTGACTGCTACTTTTATTAACAAGACCACCTGACCTGGGGTTAACTTTTTAAAGATTTTAAATTACTAATGCAAAACTAAACATGAGTAGAAGAAGAAGCTAAACCTTTTCAGGATATGCACATTTCTTTGTAGCATGACGTAGTGCTGGCTGGTATCTTTTAGTGGACCACTGCAAGCACTCTAATTACAAAATGAGAAGTGATTCTTTAATGGCTATGGTGTGGGCCTCTTCAATTTGGTATAATCACACAAGAGTGTCTCAAGATGAAAGATTATCAAAGGAGCTGTGTGCGATAGCTCAAAAAATTAATATTATCAAATAGCACAGATCTTCACTTATCAAGAACATTGCATGTTAATTAAAGAAAGTTTTTCAGTTTTTCCTTTCAAATGAAAATTACTGTGATAGCGAGAGTTATCCCTAATTGAAACATTTCCTCTCCTGTGACAACCGAGGGGGATCCGGCTTCTTTTTTTTTTCTTTTTTTTCTGACCACCACACAGTGCTGAGTAAAATAAAATGTTTGTTAACAGTCAACAGAAAATAAAATAATCTCTTTAATTTAAAGTACTTGCTGCTCTTTAACATCTGGAATTACAGGCTCAAACCAAACTCCATAAAGTCTACCTGGGTGAAGCTTTAAAACTATAAATGCATTAAAAGTTTAAAAAAAAAATATGGGCAAGAGCAACTACAGATAAACTAATTATCATAGAAAGCGAGGTAGAACCAGAGCCATTTAAAGGTATCATCATGTATGTAAGCATGTGGGTGGTGTGAATAAGAGTGGCTTTGATGTGATTTATGTGAAAAGAAACACTATCAGCACGATTCCCGTGCCGTTTTCTGACCAAACACCGACTTTTCACGCCAAGCTGATTATATACAAAATCCAGAGGTGGGACCAAGTCATTGTTTTGCAAGTCTCAAGTAAGTCTCAAGTCTTTATCCTCAAGTCAGAGTCAAGTCTCAAGTCAAGACGGACAACTCTCAAGTCAAGTCCCAAGTCCAAAACTTTGAATTTCAAGTCTTTTCGAGTCTTTAAAAAAAAAAAATTGCAATTATATGTTAAATGTAAATAATAGATCATGTGCTCTTTTTTAAATCTGCGTTTATCTCAACACCTGATGAAACAAGTGAACTTACAAAATATACACAAATTTTGAAATTGCACCTCTATAATATACAGCTCAATTAAACTTAGCTGCAAGAATAGTCTTTCTCTAAACTATAAATTCACAGAATAAACATTCAATGAAAATTTTTGTCTTAAGCATTTTTTTTGTTTGTTTGTTTTTAAAAATCTGGTTAATTTA
>VVHJ01032274.1:0-23252 GCA_015107715.1 Tylochromis polylepis
ACAACACAGGGCAAGGAAAACACAGGGCTTAAATACACTCAGGGATAACGAGGGAATGGGACCCAGGAGGAGAGCACAGCTGGGAGTAATTAAGCAAGACAAGACAAGGGGAAGCAAAACTAGACACACTGATGAGAGACATGAAACTACAAAGTAAAACAGGAAGCACAAGACAGAGACACGGACTCGACACTAAACAAGGGAACACAGAGCACAGGGACAGAAGTGACACACGAGACATGGCTGGGGAACAACATAAATAATAATACATAATCAAAGAACATAATTTAAACAAATACAAAACACCGGGTCACCGACCCAGTACCATGACATTAGTTAGGTAGCAAACAAAGTAGGCAGGTAGCTAAAAAGAGAGAGAATATCAGACTTCCACTTGTCTGGAGAAATATAACTAAATGAATGACAACATTATACCATAACTGCTGTATGCGTTTGCTTTCACATTGGAACAATTTGAAACATGATCAGTGAATTTCTATTAAGAGCTTTTGGGGGTTTTATGGACCTTTAAGTTGGCTGTAGTTAAACCGTTTCTTAAAAACCCTTCTCTTCATCCAGATCTTGGAAAGATTGCCAGATCTTGTTTCCAATTTTCCTGTTAATTCAAAAATTCTCAAGAGAATAGCTAAGTTATCATCCGCAGACGAATGATTTATTTGAACACTTTTGGTAAGGTTTTAGAGTTCAATATAGCACAGAACCAGAACTGGTAAAGGGTAGGAATGATCTTTATAGTACCTCTGATAGTGGACTCATCTCCGTCCTTGTCTTTTTAGACCTCGGTATATCATTCAATAAATTTAAATACAGAGACAGGAACATGCTATTAAATGTCTTAAAGGAAATGCACAATACTGGTTTGATTTGCATTTATTTGTGGATGTAAACAGGAAGTCTTCTTTACATATGAAAGTCAGGGAGTTCCACGGGGTTCTAAGGACCAATGCTATTTATATCATACTTGTTTCTATTAGGCAACATCATTAGAAAAGACTCTATATATGTTCATTGCTATGAGATGATACTCACTTATATTTATCTACTGAGCCAGATAACACTAGTTAAACTACAGGTCTGTCTTAAAGACATAAGGACCCAGATCGCCAATGACTTTCTTCTCCTAAATTCATATAAAAACAAGATTATTATATTTGGGCCTAAAATCATAGAAACATGGTATCTAACCAGATACTTACTCAAGATGATGTCATTACCTTGGTCTCCAGTAACACTATAAGCAATCTTTGAGTTATTTTTGACCAGAGTATGTCCTTCTATAAACACACTAAACAAATATGTAGGACTGTTTTCTTATACCTGGAAAACATTGCTAAAATTAGACACGTGCTGTCTCAGATATCATGAAGAAAAAAAGAAAAAAATGCATTTATTACTTCTAGTCTTGACTATTGTAATTAATTATTATCTGCTTCTTTTAAAAGTGTCTTGAAAAGGTTCAAGTTAATCCAAAATACTGCAGTGACAGTACTGCCAGGAATGAGAAGGAGAGATTTTTTTCCCCAACATTAGCTTCTCTTCATTGGTTCCCTGTTAAATCCATTCATCCATCCCTCCATTTTCTTCCGCCCACCAAATTCAGGATGGCAGGGGGGCTATAGGCTTTCTCAGCTGCAATAGGATGAGAGGGTACACCCCAGAGAGGTTGCCAGTCTGTCCCTGTTAAATCCAAATCCTCACATGCAAACTCTACAGTACCATATCATCCCAGCTAAAGACTTTGTTCTAAGAGAACAGGCTTGCTTGTGGTTCCAAGAGTTTCCAGAAGTAGAATGGGAGGCAGAGCTTTCACCTCTCAGGTCTCTCTCCTGTGGAACCAGCCACCAGTTCATATTCGAGAGGTAGACACTCTTTCTACTTTTAAGATTAAACTTAAAACTTTCCTTTTTTGATAAAGCTCAGAGTTAGCAGGATCACATGGCCCTGAAGCATCCCTTCGTTATACTGCTATAGGTTCAGGATGCTGGGGCACTTCATATGATATACTCAGCATTTTTCCATTAGTCTTCTCATTTTACTCCCTAGGTACCACTGCTGCATGTCTTTAAATTGTGTCTTCACTCCCATAGTTTGTGTCTTATCTCCCTATGCTTTCTTTCCTTTCTTTTCTTTTCTTTTCTTTTCTCATATGCCAACTGGTCACAGCAAATGATTGCCCCTCACTGAGCCTGGTTCTGCTGGGGGTTCTAGTTTAAGAGGGAGGTTTTCCTTCCCATCGTTGCTTGTTGAGCATGTGATTGTTGGGGTTTCCTCTTTAATACTGTAGGGTTTACCACACAGTACAAATGCAACTGTTGTTGTGATTTGGCATAATATAAATAAACTTAAATTGCATTATAACCTCATGTCAGTGTTGTGTTTATAGTTTATGTCCAAAGTGGTGGACAGCTCAACTCCATGCATCTTTCCATTTTCTTCCATAGACAGACAACCATTCATGCTCACATTCACACCTATGGTCAGTTTAGAAGTGTCAGTTAACCTAACCTCATGCATGTTTTTGGGCTGTGGAGGAAGCCACAGTACTCAGAGACAAATCACGCAAGCAAGGGGAGAACATAAAATCTCCAACCATTCAATGCCCCAGTCAGCCAGTGGCTTCACACTCAGGATCTTCTTGCTGTGAGGCAACAGTATTAACTTCTGCATCACCGTGCTGCCCAACAACTCGACCCATGATAACATGAACATGCTGAGATAACAATGATCACACAAATACATTATATTGT
The DNA here is from genome assembly GCA_015107715.1 of Tylochromis polylepis. Lineage (NCBI taxonomy): Eukaryota > Metazoa > Chordata > Actinopteri > Cichliformes > Cichlidae > Tylochromis > Tylochromis polylepis. Next base: position 2,769 of record VVHJ01032274.1, read on the forward strand.
ACGTGCATACATCTGCCTCCTAGCCACATTTTTTCATTAGTGTAGTTTTTTTTTTCTTCCTCTAAAATGAGATTTGGGTCTCATCAAGATGGATTACAGTTTGTGTGCAAATGTGCAGTTCACCACTCATTTATTCAACGACAAAGTAGTGGCTATGATGGCACCTCACCCATACAGTTTCTCAGTATAAGAATCCAGGCACATGTTACAAGCATGCTCTCTATCGTAGGACTGCAAGTCATAAATCTGCCACCACATATGCATACAGAGTGCATCATTGAGAGCTATAGATAACCATGTCCTCTGCAAGAAAATGAAAAAGGATCATTTCACTCCAGCTAAATGACACTTCATCTCACCTACTGTTGGAAGGAGTCATAAAGCACTGTCTGTTGCTGTCTGTGTCTCACAGTCTGGAATCTGTCTGTCTGTGCCTGTCTGTCTCTAATTGTCCATCAAGCTCTCCATCTGTGCTTGTCTCCATCCTTCAGTCTGTTCAGTCCTTAGGCCTTTTCACAGGGGAGGGAACAGTTTATTCAGCCTGTGAGCCTAATAACTCTCCTTCCCCATCGACCTCGTTAGGATATGGTCTATTTGTAGTGAGTGAACATGTGTTTGTACGCAAGGGTAAATGTGTGCATGCTGGGCTAAGTCAGGATCTCATTAACTTCTGGAATGGTAGTGTGCTTCTCCCACAGACAGACCCATGCACACATCACTAGTGTTGGATGAAGACTCTGTATCTTCAAAAGCATGACTTTTGTACTGAGTAAGAAAAGCATTTATGCGTTTAGAAAACAAGTGCATCAAACTAGCCAAGTAGCCTTTAGAAGATAAATTCCTCATCAACAATACTCTATAAAGTATTAATTATTTATGTTAAACTGAGGAAATATAAAGCTGTGTGTGTGGTGTGTGCAAGCATTTGATAATCCTCTGTGTTTGCCTGTTAAGTAGGAAGGAAGTTAGAGTATAACCTTCATTAGGCGGCTGTAAAAGAAGCTACAGCATTATGGTAATTTTGCTAATCAGGAAAATGGAAGCGAGATGAAACTGTTACTGCAGGGTTTTTTTAAATTTTTTTTCATGCATCCTTTACAGGCTCATTCTCACCTGGGTAAGAGTTTTGAGTTCTCTTCACTGTGCCTTATCAAATTCTTATAGATGTGACCTCATGTTTAAATAATATTTTTTTGAAGTTGTTTTAGATGCTGAGTCATAAACTTTCAATATATCAATATTTCTTATAATCAGGGTCGTTTCCAGGTGTAATGTGAGGCAGGGGGAACTCCAGGAAATCAGGAATATTTTATATATTCAGATCAGTTCTCCATTTATTGCACATTTATATAATTAAAAATTGGTTCTAATAATTTACCTGGTGTGTATTCATTGAATTGTGCATTGCTTCGTAGGGTTTTAACTACCTGCATTTGCACAGTGTGCTTTGCCCTCATTTAATAGATATAAAACATCTCTGAATGAGTTTTACTGGACCCATTAAACACAGCATGCATGCAACTATAAATTCATGTAAAATAATAATAAAATAATATAAGGAATTTAACTAGAAACTACACAGCTGCATAAAATATAGATTACATATTGCTTTGCAAATAAATATTACATAGACTTAGATTTTACATTTATTTGCCATCTTTACAGTGTAAAGAATACAGTAGATTAATTTTTTTGGCCATACATATTAGAATGAGACCAAGAGGCTGCGAGACACTGAGACTGTGCAGCGGAAAGGCTGATTCAGTTGAGAAAAAAAAAACAATTTAAAAGTATGATGTTTATTATTGATTTCCAAAGGGGAAAAAATCATTTCAGACAGGACTCCTACAGGCAAAAGAATATTGCTACTTCCATCTCCAATAATTTATACTTGGAAGTATGGCTCTCTTCTGGGACCTCCTCACTCTTCCACATGCTGGCCCTGAAAGCCAGAGGCAGGGAGACCAGCAGCAGGAACCTATATTTAGTATGGGGCAGGCTTCAGTGACACATGTATGACACTGATTAGGTCAGAAACAGCATGAACAGCAACTGGAGTGAAGACTGGTTGCAAAATGATTTGCACATATGCAGGATCTGTAAGCAAACTTAAATAGAGCCCAATGCAAGCTTGCCAGTTAGACAGGTAGAAGGCTACTGCGCTTGGCCTGAAATTATGCTAGGCTCAGTAATTCAAAAACTCATACTGAGACAGCATTGCTGATTTTCACCTTTTCAACTTTAACATAAAATAACACTTTAAATGTGGATTTTACAGAAGAGAAAGAAATGGCAGGTGCAAGAAATGGAAAGACAAACAGACAGACAAGGCGGGATAAAAAAGTTTAAAGGCTGACAAAGTAGAGAAAGATAACAAACTGGTATCATTCCCTTGAGAGTGACACAAGTCAAAACCCTCTCAGACAGACAGGCAAAGAAATCAGAAGTATAGAAATCAACAGGATAACAAATGTCCAACTGTCCACAGTGCACTTCCATTCTTCTGAGTGTACCTGAGGCTTACAACTCTAGTCAACAACAACTGCTATGAACTAGATCTGATGACGGCTGTGCACAGAGACGCTAGTGGTTGGGCTAACATATCTTGTTTTTTTAAACATTGTTTATGTATGCATTTCTATGTATGTTTATGCCTCTTTTAATGTGTTTGTTTCCACATGAGAGCAGTGAAATGCTCTGGAACGTACGAAAACTTAAGAGATTCGTGTGGAAATTAAGGGATTCACCTCCAAGAGCATTACTGCATGTATGAAGGGAGAAGTGGGTAGACTCGCTCTACAGATCTGCATTCTGTGATGTATTTTATCTCAGTGTCTGTATATTTCAGCCTTCTTCACTATGGTGCCACATTACTCCAAATAGGTGAATATCATGCTCAGATCCAGTTTACCTGGCAAGTCAGTTTGAAACAACAAATGGAACCAAATGCTAAACGCTAAATGGATTTTCTGGGCCATTGACACTGCTTGGTCCTGCTGTGTTTGGTCTAGCTTTAGCAGCTGTGACAAAATGATATCTTTTACAAAGAAGTGCGATGAGTGTGTCTACAAGCACGGTTTAAAGTACCACACGCATACTAAGAAATCATGCATATTCCTGTGATTAAATCTACAAGTAGTATCCATGGGAGTTTCCAGCCATGTAGGTGTGTAGTCTTATTTGTGATCTGGTGTCTGCCTAAGTTAGTTTGCCCTGAAGCATCAGTTTTACCTAAATGTATGCCTTCAACAGAGCACACTTTTATTCCAGCATCCAAGTTGTCGACTGATGTACTCATGAGCCGAGTCTCAAAAAGAGGCTTTTTACTTTTCACTCAGCAGCCTGAGTGCCTTGGATTTCCCCTTTTTTGTGTGCTTACTATTCTCTTGATGAAAGATGAAATGATGAAAGCTGAAAGTTGTGGTAATGTACTCTAAATAAATAATTAAAATGTATTTATTGGACTGGAGAACAGATGTCTGGCTGGTCGTAGTAGCTTTAGCAGCAAATCATTGGATATCATGTAGCTACTACAAAGCTAGATATGTTATTTCACATTATACAGTAGGCTGGGGATATTCCTATGAAAAATGCATTTTCTTCATCTAATTCATTTTGTACTGACAAGAATAAAGGAAACAATATCTCCCAGGTTAAAATTAAGAGAGTAGAGAAAGGAAATAAAGAGAAAATGACGCAAGAGTCATTTGGTGATGAGGATGGGGCTTCATTTTCTTTATTTGTCAATGGCCTCTTTCTGACAAAAGCCATTTTTTCTTTTATGCAACATAATACAGCAAACAAATGCTGCTTGGGTTATAATGTAGCTGTGAACTACTGAAGCTGTTCCATTGCACACTACTTCACCGCTAAACCTCAGAGGAATATGCTGTAATTTTTGCACACTCATTTGGAGCAAATAAATGTGCAGCAAAAAGACAAAATACAAAGACAAAATGAGCGCTTTTATAAAACATAATACAAAATACAAAAAAAAAAACATGAAAGGATTATTAGAATCACGAATATGACTCTAAAATATGGCAGACATATTTTTGTTTACGTTGATTACATTATTTCTAACTAACTAGGGAGCTTGAAAGAAAGGTAGGTCCAAAATCACATGATATTTAGAATCGCCACATATCATCCCTATATGCATATATGTTCTCCAAACAACCAACGGCAGTAAGAAACATATTTTTAAATAGCTCTATATAGCATTATTATCATTTTGACCCCCCCCCGATCGATCTACTGACCTTGAACGAGAGGTCAGAGGTCAAATAAGATTTTAGCTTTGACATGAACTTTAAATCTTTATATGGTACTTTCTATATATTGACAACACACACTACACTTGTAAGAATCATAGTTTCTAAGTTATAAGGCTTTTTGTCTATTTTTGACTGATAATCCATTAAGTTCATCTTGAAGACCTTGGAGAATGTAAACTAAGTTTGAATGGATTGTTAATACAAGCCCACGCTTCACTCCTACAAAATTTTACCAGAATTCATTCAAAACTTTGAGCTATCGTGTTTACAGACAGAATGACAGACACACAAATGCAACCAAAAACATAACCTCCTTGATGGAGGTAATTACGCACTATTTTGGTGTCTATCATGGATTTTCAGCCTTTCAAATGTACGCTGGTAATACATATAAATATGTGATGAGGACTATTCTCACTCTCAATAAAAAAATAAACACCATCAAACACTGCAGGTCATCGGCCCATCCAATCTTTTGAAAAAGGAGGTTAAAGCTCAAGTTATTCTTGTCTCAGTCTCTTATTAGTTTGCCCACTCTCATTTATTATATTTCCCATGTTACTTGAATATTTTATTATTCTATCTTTGTCACTGCTTGTGTAATTTGTGTTTCCAATCTGCATTTTTCAATTCCTCTTGCTGTTAATTTTCTGTTGACATCATCTCACTGTCCCCCCCACCCCCAGCTCCAATCACATGCAATAATCACAGCCATTTCCACATCCTCCCATCAGCTGTCTCACAACAGTGACCTTGAGCAGCAGGCTGTTGATTGGCTTCTGTGTTGATGATTTGGAGGTCACAAACCCCAGCACTTGGAATTAATGGACTCTGCTTCATGACTACAGGGCCCTCGACACATAGACGCCCACAGACACAGATGCCACGGCTAGTAATAGACGGTCAATGGGAGTCACAGCCCTTACAAACCTAATTATGTGAGCCAATGGCAGGTATCAGCCAGGGAGTAGTCGCCATGACACTCACATAAACATACAGACCTGATCACCCACAGGTCATGTCCACTGGCATTGCTAACTCTTCTAAAAAGTATGACACTTTTTTATCTAGCCAATGACAGGTGTAGGCACTGAAAAAGTGCCCACACAGCACCATCTGGATCATGTGCACACGCATGCAAAGACAGCACAAGACACAGATCAGCTGTAGTGTTCGGTCCCGTGGAAAATAACAAGCTGCAGACATTTTGGACTAGGACTGAAAAATGAAGGTCAAACCACCATAAATTATATAAAAGCAATGCAAAAAACCAAAAAATGACACCAAGAGGTGCTTATTACAGAACAAATACACATATATACCCTACACACAAAACAAAACGCACCAAAGTGAGTGCACTGCCACATTTACAAGCACATACTCCAACAACTATTTAATTTCCTTCAAGCTTTGAGTACACAAACAATTGTTCTTGTTGAGCTATATTGCTTCTTAAATCCTAACAGCTAATTTGATCTGGAGTTTAAGGTTACTTATTACAGCCAGCAGTGCACTCCAGAATATATATATACACACTAATTAGAAGACAGTATTTGTCTCTGTTGACACATTTTCAGAGCTATAATGTTCTAATGAAGACTTATTCAATTTAATGTGACATAAAATATGAAAAGCCAGGCCTGCTTTTAGGATGAACCGGTTTCCCTGAAAACTGTCAATCGGGGGTGGCTAGTTATTGTTTTACACTGCACCAAAATAAGAAGAATGACACTGGTTATGATGCAAGGAGGCAGCTGATGCGTTGCGGGGATAAAGGTAGACCAATTATAGCTGACCTTCTGCTACACTTCTCAGAAAGTAAAACTTACGAGCTTGTATAGATCTGTAGAATTACAGCTAAACAAAGCAATCTGTTATACCCTCAAGTGTAAAACTCCAAAGTACCTTGGAGCATTTTCATCTCTCTTTGGGTCTGTAGCCAAATAATAATTCACACAATGAAGCTTTATTGATTCTTTTTTTTCCCCAAATGGTTGATAGTAACTGAAATAATGGAAGAAGTCAAATGTAGTCTTACCTGTGCATTTCTTCAGGCTGCCAGGCCGTTTACCATGCATTCCCAGCTTACAGTTAAAGTTTTCCTCCCAGAATTCAGCAAACCAAACATTTCTTCTGTTGTTGGACAGCGAGCGGCTACGAAAATACCGGTCAAATGCTGTGTAAAAGACAGACAGGGCAAAGGTTAAAAAGTATGAAGAGGGGTAATTTTTTTTAAAATTATTATTATTTTTCTTTTTGAAACTCTACTGAATACATCTCCCTGTTTATTTTGTTTACAAGAGCTGGTTTCGACACTTTCAACCCAGATATTGTTAAATGGCGTAATAGGAGAGGGCACTGGTGCTTCAGGGGTTATTGGCTTCATTTCTACTGAGCCTGTCTGTACTAGAAAATTAGGTGTTCAGCACAATGTAATACATTTTGACACATAAATGCGTAGGTTATGAATAGCCCATGTATGGTATGACTGAAAAGCCATTTTGGTTGAGCCAGTCAGTATTGGAGCGCCTATCAAATACTGACGCAAAGAGAAAGGAGAGCAAACATTTTAAAATAAGCTTCCACAATAGATTGGATACTTGTCCATTTTAATAACAAGAGAAGCGGAAGGAAAAGAGGGAGAACACGTTTCTCCAGTCATAGGAATGAAATACCTGTCAGCAAGTAGCAGGCTGGGGATAAAGATACGGGCAAAAGAAAAGAGGCGTGCAAATGAGAAAAAAAAACTCTCTTGTATTACTTTCTTCATACCATAATTAAATGTGAAAGTGCATGGCATTTTATCTGCCACATGAATCTTTTAACATTCATCAGCTATCTATCTGGGTTTACATGTAGGGTCAGCGTTTTGTTTTAGACGTATGCTACAGTAAAACTTTCACAAACTAGAAGATTTTAGCTTTGACATGAACTCTCTGATATATATTTGAGAAATGTAGGTTTTCGGTTAATTGATTCTTTTCTTTTTTGGATGTTCCAAATATGCAAAAATTCAGTACTGTGCAAAAGCCTTGCGCCACCCCTCATTTCTTACATTTTTCTAGGAAAATAAGAACTCAGTGCAGTGATTTTTTTTTAAAGATATGCACACAAAAAAACCCAAAAACAAAAACATAGAAATACAGCATATAAGGTAAAAACAGAGTTTGTACATGAGCTTGAAAGTCAGTATTTGGTATGACCACCTTTACTCTTTAGCACAGCCTGAACTCTCTTAGGCAGCTTTCTTGTAATCTCTTTAAGTAGTCCTCAGGAATAGTTCTCCAGGCGTCTTCAAGGACACTCAAAACTCTTCTTGTTGTTGGCTGCCGTTTGTCCTGTTCTCTGACTGAAGGTCCAACATTGCTTCAGTAATGTTGAGGTCCAGGTGCTGGGGAGGCCAATCCCTGACTGATGGTGCTCCACTGTGTGTTTTTCTGTCCAGGCATGCTTTTGCTCCACTGCCATGTGTTTGTGTTTGGGATCATTGCATTGTCATACTGAAAATTGCTGCCAGTCAGATGCTTTCCAGATGGTATTGCATGATAGATCAAAATCTGATATCTGTGTTCATAATTTCATCAATTCTGACAAGATCTCCAACACCACTGATTGAAATGTAGCCCCAAACCGCAACAGAGCCTCCATTGTGTTTTATAGATGCTGTAGACATTCACTGTTTCTCCTCACCTCCTCCATGCACGCTGACAAAGACTTGAACCAAAAATTTAAATTTGGATTCTTCATTCCATAAGACCTGTTGCCACTGATTTTGACTTTGATCCTTGTATAAATTGGCATACCTCAGCCTCGCCGTTTCCCTTTCTTAAGAATGGCTGTTTGACAGCCACTCTTCCACTGAGACCATTTCTGATGAGGCTTTAGCAAACGGTATCTGTCAGGTCCTGTGTCAGATTTTGACTTATTTTTTTCCCCTTTTTCTTAAGGAGATGACTTTTCTGAACTGTTCAACCGTTGTAGATAGTTATAAGCCTGACACATCTTCTTTTGTTTTCTTGTCTTGTAGAATTTGATGAAAACGGAGTGGACTGAACATGAGTGAATAAGGAGCCAGTGTCCAAAGAAAACCTCTGAGAGGCCTTTAGACAATCTGGAGAACGTCTGACTCTTTGGAAGCAAAATTTAAAGATATGAAGGATGGCCCAAGACTTTTGCACAGTGCTTTAAAAGCGGTAGATTTTTCCCTAACCCAAATCCTACATCTAACCATAGATGACTTGCGACCAGGTGGTCTTTAGGAGCTTAACATCGCCATTCACGTGAGCACCAGGGGACTGTTTTCAATGTTCCTTCACAAGAAGACTGCTAAGAAACATTTACACTTCAATAAGAAGCTGCAACGTCAAACAACACATGCACTGTAGTTAAGTGTAACACTGTGCACGTGAAATAACCCATGTGAGGTGTGGCATCACTAGACTGACTTGGACAGCTTGTGCCATGCCAGACTCACTGTGGGTGAGATAAAAGGTAAAAAGATCTAAGATAAGAGAGCGAAGATAAGATAAACCTTTATTAGTCCCACACCTGGGAAATTTGTTGTGTCGCAGCAGAAAGTAAACAGTGCAAAGTTACAGCAGCAAAAATTAGGAAAAACAATGGAATAGAATAAGATAAAAGAATAACATACTATATAAAACAGAATAAAATACTATGTTGTCAGAAAAATTACTCTTAGCGGCATTGCACATATGTGTGTGTGTCTGTCCTGTACTGAATTAATCTGTCCTGATTAATTCCATGTGCTTTGTGGAAATGGGTAATGTGTTCACTTGGGAAGCTCCACTGATATTTGGACTACTGGGAATATTAGTCTTACTCTTTGTGTGGCTCAACAGTAAGTACGTGCCGTGTGGAATCACATGCTTCCCATTGTGACAACAAAAGTTACGCTCCTGAAAACAGAAATATAATCATTTGTGGTACTTTGAGGGTCTTAAAAGCACTAACTTAATTCAAATAAAAAAATTCAAGTATTGCTAGCAAATAGGCAGTTGTTTGGAGGCACACAGTTCCTATGACTACTCTTTATATTTTGGTAAATCTCTTGCACTGTTATCTTACAGAGTGTAAAAGAATAAGTTCATATGACATTTTCGGTGTCATATGTAATAATTCACAGACATAACCAAGCCAGCCTGTCTTCAGTCTGAATCAGTGTTGAAATTGAACTGTGTGAACAATGATGTGTTCATTTGAAACTGTATGTAAGAACTGATGAATAGAGATGAAACCATATAGACTTTATGTTCTGAAGTTCTTTAAAGGGTAATACAATTCCAGGTTAGTCCAAAAAAAAAAAAAATACTGTAGTGTTTATTAAGCCTCTTCCAACCAACTGAGTTATATATCAATGTCTGCCCAGACTCATAATATATGGAGTAAAAATATTAATGGAATTTAATATGTGGCCACCAAAGATTAGTGTCACCACTTTAGCATCTGCCCAAATTGAAAGTGGTCACCATCTCTGCATCTACTCCTGAACGATGAATGACAGCCAGAAAGTGTGTTTTTGCAAAACATTAGCATGTCACAGTGAAGCAGAGCTCTCACCTTTTGGATATAAAATGACACCAGCTAATCATTTTATCCAATTAGATATCTGTGTAAAATTTATTCAAATGAATCAACTCGTGGCAAAAAAACCCACCAAAAAAAAGTACGATGCCACAGAGATCTTTGACCACCAAATTCTGATAACTTTATGCTTATTTCCAAGAGAACATTTAAGTCAGATGGAATTCAATTTCCTCCCGGCATTCCCAAGATATCGCTTTCAAAAGAATAGCACAGGTTGGGTTTGTCAGCTTTGTCTACCTTCAGATAATAAATGTGTTCACGAGAATAAGCTATGCATATGGATTATTTATGTAAAAACATAATGCCTCCGGCCATGATTGTCGCTGGGCACAAAAAAGTACCTCTGAAATGAACAAAGTTGTTCATATCAGGAATGTTATTTGATGCGTCTGCCTCTAATCTGCACATTAAATGTGAAGCCTGAGCCTGAAGACAGTTAGCTTAGTTCAAAGACTAGTGAGTGGGAAAAACAGAAAGCCTTTTTTCAAAGATGAAAAAATATTATCTGGTGTTATATTCCTTATAAAAAAAAGTAAAAGTGACTCATGCACTTAGTCAGAGTGACAATTTCTTTTTCCTTTTTGTTTTGTTTTGTTCGAGACTAGCTGTTTCCCTTGTTTCCAGCAACTGCAATAGCAAAGGTAAACACAATGTGACACTGTTGAGGGAATTTGTGGCATATTAACACAATTTAAAACTGCTGCCTCACTGCCTTTGAAACAACATTGTGGTGTTTTCGGACCAGTTATGAAGCAAAGTTTTGCCTTAAATTATTAAAGCGCACAGTTACAGCAACAAAGTTCAAAGTACAAGCCAAAAAAACATCTGTTTTTTGCCAGGAAGTCTTGCGATTTCATTTACTTGTCTTTTGTTTCCCATGTAAATAAAAGCTAAATTATACAGCGTTGGCAGCCAAAAAAAATTAAATCAATGAGCTTGTCGTGGCATCAGAATATTTCACAGTGTATGAGACAACTTTTACCTCATGCGCAAAAGATCCCATGTTTGAGTCTGTGTATGTGTTCCTCAGACAACACTTACTCAGTTCAAAAGCTTTTACTTCTTCTTGTGTTTCAGTAAAAATAACTGTTAACACATCAGCGCACATCACTACAAATGCAAACAGCAACCTTGCCCACTATGGCAAAGATTCAACACAGTACTATAAATTACAGTTTAGACCCATTTTAAGCTTTGCAGCTTTTGCATTGTACTGCATTATATTTTCAGGTGTACCAAAAAAAGTCTAGGCTAATCCTCACTCACATCTCTTCTGTCTTTTTTAAAGTCCACATAGCCTTTCTTGTGAATCTGCCAAAGCTCCCTTTGATTCATTTAAAATTCTTTTTCTCTCCCTCGCTTCCAGTTTATATCTTGTCGCCTATGTGGCCCTCCATGAGTCAATTATGTAATAGAGAGCTCTCACAGAGAGCAAATGAGGATATTCTCCCTGGTGTATTGGCAAAAACTTGTTGCCCACAGGGATCAAAAGTGAGAGAACATGAGTCCATTTCATTTCTGTCTCTGGTCTTTCCCCTGTCTCCTTAATTCGATCTATCAAAGTTTGAGCAGACGCTGCTTCGGCTTTCTTTCATTTGCCACAAATCCAGTTTCAGTGCAGGTGAGAACTACTTTTAAGGTTATACCTCACATCTTCTCAGTCATTACCTGCGTGTGTGCCGACGGCGTTGTATGTGCCTATTATTATCCTTACCATCCACAGATGCTCTTTTGGGAAGAATTGTGATGGCCCCCTCGGCCACCCTCTCCTGGCCAATCACGGGGGAGATCTTGGACCCCCAGCTGTCTGAGCCCACCCACAGGAAGTGACCGGTCTGGTTGTTCCTTTTAGCTGCGTCCAGAACTCGCCTGTTTTAGAAAAAGAAAAAAAAAAGATAATTAATAAATCTGAAGACTTGGAAGCATGTGATTTAGACTGAACCCTATATAAAGATCACTGCAGCCTTTTTCCTATACCACTGCTTATATCTATAACTGATGCAGCAACAGGCAGCATCCGTGTAGACCATGAGGCACCTAAACTAGTAAAACTTTCAGTGATAGCTGTGTTTTGACCTTCTTTACCTTGGTGATGTAGCTTAGCATTCTGGACAACATTTGTCTAATAAGAGTTTCTTCTTCAAGCATTTTTGTATGACCCAAAGACAAAAGGTCTTATTGACCAGTAGTTAAGCCATTTCAGAGTGCTGCATGAGTCAAAATGGCATTTGATAATATTTAAATTTTTCGTTTAAATCTCTTTTTTGGCACATTTTCCCAAGGCAAGGAAACTGCCAAATAATTATGTACATCTTCATATAAGATGTAAATCCATCTATGTTTACCAGGCCAGATCATTTCAACGATATATATAGTGTAATAATTGTGCCCGTAGTATAGTGCGAGCTCTTGTCGGTACCACAATGCAACACTTCTTACCAAGTGATTTGCTAAAGAATAATGCTATGAAAACCAGGTCTTTTCTTCTTCAGTATGACACAATTGTGTCAAAAGGTTTCTATTGTAAAATATGTTGAAAATGTCACAGAAAATCATATTAAACAAAAGAGTACACCTGATACCAGCGGGAAAGTTGACCAGCAGGGTTCGTTTTAAAGTGCACAACACGTACCGTATGTCATCCTCATTAGCGAACATGATGATGGCCCTGGCATTGGAGGTCTCCAGCAGGCGTCTGATGATCTTGTCAAACTCCCCTGGCCTGGGCTCCCTGGGGATCTTCAAGGACTGGGCAATACACACACCACCTGAGACAGAAAAGGGGGGAAAAGGAAGAGGGACAGACTGCATCATCTATTTTAGATTCACTGATTTGCATTTTCCATTCTGTTTTCAACACTAATTTCACTCTCGGGTCGGCTTGCACACATTTCATAAAACTATTAAAAGCACTCTGTGTCGAGGCCTCTGACGAAGGCTTTAACACTTCAAACATCCTCACAGCTTTGATATAAAGGTAAGAATAAGTGGTTGGTTAACATGGCAGCAGAGAAAGAAAGCAACATATTCACAAAAGTTCAGGAAGAGACATGACTGAAGGTAAAATAGTACTGGCAGTTCAATAAAAGTTGCCCTCTGAAATAGTCAAGACAAAACAACATTAAAGAAGATTAAACAAAAACTGACAGGTAAGAGCGGACTAGGTAGGAAGAAAGTAGAGAAAGGGTAGGAGGAATCTGGGGTAGTGGGAAATTATAAGAAATGCTGAAGAAGAAAAGGGATGTTAAAATTGACACAGAAAAAGACTAAAAGGAAAAAGTGAAAATAAACAGAGTGGGAAGTTGAGGGGGGGGGGGGGAAGAAAGAAAAGAAGAAAGAATTAAAAAAAGAATTTGCTGAAATGAACTGAGATGACGGTAGAGGTAGGAGGTGTTGATCACAGGAGAGAAAACTATAAGAAACAGAGGAAAAGATGAATGGGGCATGAATGATTTAAAACCACGCCACTGCACAGAGTAAGTGGCGAGAAATATCATCTGTACCCACTTCACGCTCCTTAATTTACTATTGTCGAGTGCGGCAATATTAGTTATTTCACTCACAATATGAGATAATGAAGATTTCTGGCTACCTGGTTCCTTCTCGCTCCGCCTTGATCCTTCAGCCCTCTCACACACACGGACACACTATTGTATACTGTTTACAACCTCGGAGGGTTTTTTTTTTTTTAAGCTGTTAATTCACTCTGGCTGTATTCAGTCATTAGCTATTGTGTTAAATCGTTTTAGAAGTATGTGTGTGTAAGTGTGTAGGATTATGTCATTGTTGTACATTGCCTTTGTTATATTTGTACAGAATGTATGATGGACATTGTGTATCAGTGTCTTTTGTGTGTGAGTCTACACATTCATTTCATTCACTTGTCTCTGGGGATGGGTGTGTGTGTGTGTGTGTATGTGTGTGTGTATAGAAGTGAGAAAGTATGAATGATGTCCCCTTTCCTCCCTGCCTGTTCCAGACCATTTATTGAACATCTGTACAGTCTGTCGCTTTCACTATGTCACAGCCCTTAATCACACAAACACACACACACACACACACGCACACACACACACACATCAGCACACAGATCCATGTACATGCACACACCGGAGTGCATGAGTGCTAAAACAAATACTCATTAGCCTCAAATTAAAAACCTCTCAAGGATAATCACTAAAGTGACAAAATCTGCACAAGTACCCACCTCTACCCCGCTCCCCCTACACACATGCACACACTCACACATTTACACTCATTCTCACACAGACACACGCAAGAGGCAAATATTTAGACGTTCAAAATAGGTTCTCAAGGATAATGACCAAGTAGACATGCATTTTTGCATACATACAAAAACAGCAAATCATAAATAAAACACAGCGTGGCATATGTACACGCATACACTCATATACACAAGCGCTGATGATTGCATTCTCTCACCATTGTCCATGGAGCAGCATAAAAGTGATTAAATCACTGTTTGTTTCGCAGCCTCACACCCGTCATTAATAACTGTCCCTGTGGAGAACGGGCTTCCAAGGTAAAGAAAATATCAAATATTGTCTGTGAACTTAAGTGCTTCTCCACACACCAGACACACACACACACGGCTGTCACTATCGCAGCCAAACGCCGCATGTCTTTGATGGTGCAGAAAAGAAAAAAAATAAATGGCGGCATGTTAAAAGTGAACGTCAGATATTAACGCACACCTTTTGCTTCTCAGCTGAAAGCAAAGCTGCAAGGTTAGGTCAGGAGATGCATCAACAGCTTCTTTTTTAATCACTCCCACAATGTCAAGTTGAAAGCGTAACAGGGATGCTTGGAAAGAAGGCTCAATATCCAAATCCTTGCACAGCAGGGCACGGCAAACAGAGGATTGGCTTCACATTGGAAACACAGATACACATAAAAAGAAAAAGTCAAGAAAAAAAAATTTGATGTCAAAAAAATCTTAAAAATATGTAACCTATGTTTCTGCTCATTGTCTCTGTGTTGTGGAAAGCTTCTAATATGCAAAAATATTATTAGTGTATTCTGTAATCTTTAAAATCAGAACCTCAAGTTGTCTCCAAAGCAAATCAAGCTGGCAGCCGGCTGCTGTTTCCCAAGGAGGGAAACTGTGGCTGAGAGCATTAGGCACTCATTATCCTCTGGATAAACAAAGCAGTAAACACATTATTTACTGGCATTTGTTATGTCAATAATGTTCTTCATTACTGGATTAAGTCTGAATTAGTTCTATATTTAGAGAAATCAAAGTGTGAAAAGCTGTTCAGTCAATTTTAACTTTCAGCTGTTCTTGTCTTACAGTCAGAGGCTCGTAATTTGGCTGATTGTGTGTAAACTGGATAATTAATTGTTTGGAGACATATGATCACACGCTGCGCATGCTAATGTGGAAACCGTAAGAAAATCTCTTCATTCACTTCAGATAACAGCTGTATTGTGTCACTGTAATAGTCAGTTTGTTACATAATTTGCCAGTTGTAGCACGTTCATCTACAATGGGCTAATTGAATTATGAGCGCTTTATCCACTGAGCACCAACACACCGAGCTCTCCATTTATCACTAATAACCTGATTATTGAGCCTTCGCTGTGGAATTGAATGTGACTGAATCCTAATTCTTTGAATGTATGAGTGCGCGCCCATGTTTTTTTCACATCTCTGGGCACAGGTGCGAGGTGGAGCATTGGGCCCCATGAACACCTGTTTTGTAGCAATTTGTAGGAATCAACCTGTGGCCACGAGGAATGAATGAATGCACTCAGCTGTCTGTGGCAATGCATGCAGTTTAATGTGCATTTTTGTGTGCGTGTTACACGTTTCCATGCATTTGCATCCGCTTGTCTTCTCTGAAACTGTTACAGAAAGATGCAGAGTGCAAGCTGTGATGATAAATTCAATGTTAAGTGTGTCCAGCGCATCTCCAAACGAAACCCTGGCAGTCGGTAATTAACTCCATTCAGTTTAGAGATTGAATTTTTTCAGTTGCAGGAAAGGAAACGCCGCTGTCTCAGCGTTTAATTAACAATCTGCTTGCCTCCCACACGCCCCTCTCTCTGCACCATTTCATCTATTATCCAACAGAGACTTGAATGAGGAAGCAAAAAAAGAGAGAAATTACTCATCCTTCTCACTGTGTGTGTCTTGCTTTTGTCAATTTCTTCTCACCTTTAGCTCGTCAAACTTTTCATAATACCTCCAAAATATTTAAAGCATGTGAGGAAAGAACTAGCTAAACACGGGTCAGTGTTTCCTGAAATAATTACCTACACTCCTTACACATCAGACACATAAAATGCAACAAGCAACTTTTACTTTCTTTTTTCATACGCTGTTTTTATTTATCCCTCAACCCTACCTTTTATGAATTTCACAGCAGTCATTTCTGCTCCTGCGCAAACTGTGTGCTTGACTCTATAAAAGTCTGCACACATTCACTGGTAAACTCATGGATTTTATAATATTGCTGTACTACATGGATAAAAGCACTGGGTCACTTAGATGCTATTACACCCGTATGGGCTGCTGGGCCATGGAAACCCATGGCATGAAGCTCCTGGCACACAGTTTCATTGCTGATGTTAATGCCAGAGGACGTTTAAAACTCTGCAGCAATGCGCTTTGGTGACTTTCACACACTATGCACATCAGTCCTGATGTGATTCGTAAATGCTTCCACTTGGCAGTAATACGACTTGTTGATTGTGGAGCATCTAGAAGGAGGTGGTATCCTATTACAGTACCACACTTGAAATCAGTGACCTCTTTAGAATGACCCATTCTTTCACAAATGTTTGTAAAGGCGGACTACATGACTTGATTTTAATCACTTGTGGCAGTGGAAGTAAAAACACCTGATTTAAAAAATTAAGAAACTATGCGGTCCAAAACTCTAATACAGCCATTCCCAAAGTCAAGAGTGCTGCGGCCCACTTAAAGACCAGAAAATCCCGTGAAAGCCCACTCGATCTTAGGTCTTCACTACAAAAGAAACTGATGGATTTACTTGAAAAATATAGTCAAAAAGACATAAACAACACAGGCTGTTGACTATAAATCAATATTGCCACCCAGTCATATGCAAAGTGTTAAGGGAAATGTGTGAAACGTCTTCATGGCTCGTGACTGGTGTGTGTGTGTGTGTGTGTGTGTATGCATATTTCTGGGTTAAACATGACTGGGGTAATAAAGTGAAACAAAGGGAATAAAATCCGACTCTCTTTCTGTAATAATTATTCCATTATAATACAGCCGCATTATCCTCCAAGCAGCCTGCAACTGTGTCCTGATAATTTTGAGAGACACACATGCCCTATCAGCTGTTACTATTAGCACAGGATTAAACATGGTTGGATCAAATGCGAGGCTCTGTGTGGTCTACAAATCCACAAAGGAAGAAATTAATTTCCTTCTCCAGCTTGGTATTTCCTTGATAAACCCTGTCCCCGGACTCCCACTACATAAACACTTGCCAATGGATTGTTACTACGGAGAATACTTAGACAAATACTGTACATATGCAGACAGACGCACGCAGGCACTCTTTCTTTCTCTCCAAACCTCATTAGCACACACTTTAAAATTAAAAGTTGCCCTCTGCTTCTCTATGCTCTGTTCATGACTGCGGGTACTGTGATATTGGACTTTGAAGTCAATGATTTTTTTCTTTTGTGTATGTGAGGTGGTGCATGCGCGCTTGGCTTTTTAAGCATTGCTTGTGTGAGTTCTGTTCTTACCAACATCGGGTCTTAATGATTTTATATACATGGGGGTTTTTTTCGTGCTGTTTTTCCTCTTTAGCGTGGTGCGCAAATTTTTTTGTTCTGCACAATGCGTGTTTTTTTTTCAGCCTCTGAGCTGAATGTCCTCCGCAGGCTTGCTAATGAATCATTCACAACCCACAAACCGCTGTCCAAAGAAATGTGCATCCTCCCATTAAAATACGCCTTAAAGGATACAGGTCATAGAGCCTCAGATAGGCTTGAAAATTCAGAGCGGCCCTAACCCGAACCCAAAAAAGACGCTGCTCAGACCTGAAACGAGCCTCAGGTGGAAATGTTTTTTCCAAGCTTGTAACGGGTTCAAGATTGGAGTTGCTTATAATTTGATGATATTGGAACACCGGTTGGTGCAGGGAGGGCTAAAAAAAAATAACGGGCCGAGTTCCTTCAGTTTTCAGAAAAAGAATGTACTTCTGGTCAACTTTTGATTAGCATAGCGTGAATACACACTGAGGGAAAATTACAACCCCACACCAACATTTGGAACATTGCTCATTATGTTAGAGTTCCCACTGTATAAATGAAGGCACCAGTTTGCATCAGTGGGTGGATATTGAATATTTGCTAGATGGCACAGCATAAACCGCTTCGGGTGATGCTCAGACAAAATACAATAATTTGTGGTATCTATCTAAAAAACCTCATTTACAATTTAGTCTCAGTATATTATAGCAGAATATAGTTAATAATATATATTAATAACTATATTTAATAATATAGTTGCAGGAGTTATCTTTCAGTCTGCATCTATATTGTATTATTATAATCCTAGACACTGGAAAAATCAATCTTTTCTTTAGTGCGCATTACTGTGGTTTTGTCCAGAGTACGCAAGTGAAGAATGGAGAAAAAAAAATCCTTCTATTTAGCATCCATAGGCAGTATGAGAACAGCAGGAGCCAAAAGCAAACCAGAGCATCATTTAAACTCATATTTTTTTTCTTAATAATGCTTAGATCAATTATTACATACATAATTATTATGTCTATTTGACTTTAGATTTAGACCATTCTTCATAGCATAGATTCAACAAGGTGCTGGAAAGTTCCCCAGAGATTTTGGTCCATATTGACTTGACAGCATCACACAGTTGTTACAGGTTAGCCGGCTGGGCATCCATGAGCTAAATCGTCTGTTCCATCATTTCCCAAAAGTGCTCTATTTAACTGAGTTCTGGTGACTGCGGAGGCTATTTAAGTACAGTGAAATCAGTGTCATCTTGTAGAAACCAGTTTGAGATGATTTGAGCTTTGTGACATGGTGCTTTTTTTTGTTTGAAGAAGCCATTAGAAGATGGGTACACTGTGGTCATAAAGAGGCAGACATGGTCAGCAACAACACTCAGGTAGTCTGAGGCATTTAAATGATGCTGAGTTGGTACCAAGGGCCCCAAGACCCCATTACACCATCCTGAACCATTGATACAAGGCAGGATGGACCCAGGCTTTAATGTTGTTGTCACCAATTTCTGACCCTAACATACAGACATCCCAGTAGAAAGGGTTAAATGGCCTGTATTTTGTATAGTGCTTTACTTAGTCCCTAAGGACCCCAAAGCGCTTTACACATTCAGTCATTCACACACTGGTGATGGCAAGCTAAATTGTAGCCACAACCACCCTGGGGCGCACTGACAGAGGCGAGGCTGCCAGACACTGGCGCGGCTGCCAGACACTGGCGCCACTGGGCCCTCCGACCACCACCAGTAGGCAACGGGTGAAGTGTCTTGCCCAAGGACACAACGACCGAGACGGGGCTCGAACTGGCAACATTCCGATTACAAGATGAACTGCCAACTCTTGAGCCACGATCGCCCTGGGTTGAAAGCTACCAGTACAGTCGCTTTAAACCATCTGTGCAACACTAATTTCAAAGATATGAAAATAAAATAGAATAAACTTTTAAACACATCAAAACATAGTTTTGAGCAGATGGGAATTAAAATGACATTCTGATGACAACTGCCTCTCCTTCTGTGGGCAACTAAAGAGAGGCTACTGTGTGATACTACAGCAAATTACAGTTCTAATAATCTAAAACAGGGAAAATCCTGTACATAAATAAACAGTTAAAATATGTGTGTATAATTAAACTGAAAGTGTCATATGTGCTAAAATGTAAAAAAAAACAAAAAAACAACTCATTTACAATGTGTTGCAGGGTAAAGTAATGGTTTCTACATGGTGCAATAAGCTAAGGATATTAATGCATTACTCTTTATGTTGTCCTGTCACAAACCCATGCAAGTCCTTCTAGTTTTCCTCTGTGAGGCAAATGTGAAGGGCAGAAGATTAAATGAAAAGGACTTGAACTCGTCACCTATACTTATTTCATACATAGAGGACAGACTGTGCCTTGTAAAATAAATCTTGGCCTTTTAACATCTAACTTTCACTACCATCACACAAAAAATGTTTGAGTGCATTGTGTATTTGTGTGTACATGTTTAGACATCTTTGTGAGGGCAGAAAATTGGCATGCCACTATACTTGTGGGGACCAACAGTCACTTACGGGGACAAAATGCCCATCCCCAGGAGTTTGAAGGCATTTTTTAGGCTCAAAATGTGGTTTTAGTGTCAGGGTTATGATTAGGTTATGGTTAGGCTTAGGCTAAGGGTTATGGTAAGGCATTCATTTTTGATGGTTAGGGTTAGGGTAAGCAGCTAGGGAAAGCATTATGTCAATTAGATGTCCTCACTAGGATATGGAAACGTGTGTGTGTGTGTGTGTGTGTGTGTGTGTGTGTGTGTGTGTGTGTGTGTGTGTGTGTGTGTGTGTGTGTGTGTGTGTGCGTGTGTGTGTGGTGA
>VVHJ01032275.1:0-16975 GCA_015107715.1 Tylochromis polylepis
TTAAGATTGAAGTATTAATTAATGGCAGGACTTCTTTGAGCAGTTTTGTAGGAATGGGGTCTAAAAGACACGTTGATGGTTTGGAGGAAGTAATTACTGAAGTTAACTCAGAAAGATCAATTGGAGAAAAAGACTCTAAATAAATATCAATGGTACTGAAAGTAGCTGTAGATAATGTTACATCTGTGAGATGATTATGAGTCATTTTTCAGTAATGGTTAAAATTTTATTTGTGAAGAAGTTCATGAAGTCATTACTAGTTAACATTAAAGAAATGGTTGGCTCAGCAGAGCTTAACAGAAGCTCTGGCAGGCTCGTGTCCAGGACTTGGCTGTGCCATGTGAGGCCCAGCTGTGAGGATGACTGTGCAAAGTTTTCCCTGAGTTCTCGTTCAGAGTGAAGCTTCAAGGTGAAGCTGATGGTTCAAATTTGATCCTATTTTCAGATACTGGGCTCCATCTCCTGCACACTGTTTATCTACTTATTTCTCTGTGTCAGGTGAGCCAGCATTCCTCTACCAGGTCAGTTCAGGCCGGAATAGGAAGTTTAAGTTTGGTCGACTTTTCTGTCTCCTACCTCCAGGCAGGCTGGTGTCTGATTTGACTGGTCTATTTCTGGCTTTCAGCATTCAAGGACACAGCCTGCAAGTGTGTGTGTCTGTGTCCATGTTTAGACATCTTTGTGAGGATAGAAAATTGGCATGTTACTATACTTGTGGGAACCAACAGCCCTTATAGGGACAAAATGCCTGTCCCCACGATTTTGAAGACATTTTTGAGGCTCAAAATGTGGTTTTAGTGTCAGGGTTACAGTTAAGTTATGGTTAGGTTTAGGCTAAGGGTTAGGGTTAGGCATTAATTTCTGATGGTTTGGGTAAGCAAAAGCATTATGTCAATTAGATCTCCCCACAAGGATATGAAAATGAGTGAGTGAGTGAGTGAGTGAGTGAGAGGCAGAATTAGAAAGATGAAGGGAGTGAAGGAGGAGAGGAAGAAGGTAGAGTGGTGATGAGCTGGACATCATCTTCTAAAATCAGTTTCCTGTTTATGGCTTCGAAGCACATCTGACACACCTGTGTGTGATATGGACCCAGTTTCCTGTTTATTAGGGTCACCAAGCCGAAACTGATCCTCCTTCATGAAGGGTACAGGCTGACAGTAAATAACAGAAACCACTGTATGCAGGTTTACACAAAGTTTATATAGCACTGCAGCTCACAAAGATGCTTTAGTCTTTGTTTCACTCACAGATCCAAGTTTGACTGCTTTTTTAATCATTTTGACTCGATTTTGTGTCTTTTTGTCATTTTGCATATTTTGATTCACAATTTAAATTTTTGAAGGTGTTTAGTTGGCATATTTGTTGTTTTCATGGTCATTGTGTTTGAAGCTGTGTTGTTGGAGGGTTGAAAGCTCAGAGCCTTAACCTGGCCTCAGTGTGGCTGCTGTAGGAATCTGAGATAAAGAGAGTGTCTGAATGAGCCGTCGCCTGCTCTCGGTGGTATTTTACAGCTTTTAGTTTGTGTGCTGCGACATCTTTTAGTCAATTGGACTTCTGTTTCAGTTCCCACATTCATGGCCGGTGGCTCGAGGCTACAGACACGCTGACATCTGTGCAGGAGGCCGACAGATAAAGTCGCTTAATCCGTCACCTCTGATAATGCAGCCTGTAGCAATTGTTCCGTTAACAGGTGACATTTTCCCTTCAAATGCCCTCCACCTCCTCCTCTTCCCCCTCCCCTTCCTCCACCTTATTTACCTCAGAACACCATAAAAGGAGAGACCCCTGCATAATTAACTTGCCGGTTAGGCGGCTGATAATTGCTGCTCCTTTGAAAAAGGTGTACAGCTAAATGATCAGCTGTGTGTGTGTGTGTGTGTGTGTGTGTGTGTGTGTATGTGTATGTGTGTATGTGTATGTGTCTATAGGTGGATGCATTTGTCACAACACACCAGAGCTGCTGTTGTTTCTGCTAAATGGGAGAGGAAGAGATAATGGCTGCAGGAAAGGGTATGTACAGGCAAACATGATGAATCTTCATACAGAGACATTTTAAATGATTTTCAAACAGCTCCATGATGACAGCATGTGTAGAATAAAGCTTTGCAGGTGTGGTTTGTGTGCAGAGCCGAGTTCAGCCTGAAGACTTCAGACGAGGCAGGTTGTCAGCGGCTGACAGGTAATGACGAAGAAACACGGCAGCGATCGTGCTGACAGATTTGGGTGAAGCCGAGTCACTTCCTTCACTCCGGTTTCTTATTTACAAAGCTGAGTGAAAAGTTTCAGTCACTTTAGCTCCAACACTCTGCACCGTCAGGGAGGTGTCTGATTTATTCTCCAACAGGATGATGATTCAAAACATCTGATCAGAGAAGAACAAGGAGCTCCAACAGATAACAGACAGAAGACTAATCTGAGCATCAGTGAGTCAGACTAGGATACACAGATTCGATCCATGAGTCCACACAGGAAACATTGACCTCACCTCTCAGGTTTACCTGGTATACACCTATATATGACACACAAAATCAGAACTTCATGAAGTACCAGCAGTCAGTAGATGTGAAAACCATCACTCCTTTGAGGGCTGGATTCAAAATCCAGAGGTCAAAGTTTGAGCAGAAGAGAGGCTTCAGTGTCTGCAGGTCCTGACAGGTCAATGGCCTGCATCCACAGCCCAAAGCCTCCGCCCACAATCAGGCTTCCGTTCATACGTCTGAACCTCTGAAATGTTTGGATGTGGGTCTCTGTGATAAGATGCTCCTGGCTGAAACACGGTGACATTAATGACATCCCATTGGCTGAGCTGCTTCTGCTGCCTGGTGGATGTAGACAGAAGAAAATAGATCCCACCTGAATGGGACATTCAGCCCAATACAACTTTATTCATAGAGCACTTCAAAAACAATAATGTAGTTAACCAAAGTGCTTTCAAGGTAAAAGAGAGCATAAAATACAAAATATTAACCAAAATAAAAAATAGAAATAAAATCCATCCACTCTCATACATATTGCAGAGAAGGCAGACATCTCTGCTGCTCACACCTGTCCAGGTGGATGCAACGCGCTGCAGGCGGGAGGAGAGAGCAGGTGAGTTTGGTGCTGGGTGAACTCAGTCACCTCTGCTGGGCTCGGCTCCAACAAAACTTCCCACTCTGAAGCAAAGTTTAGGTTCTCATAACAAATCTAGCCTCTGCGGAGCCGCCAGAGAGCAGAAACCATGAAGCTGAAACACTTTCATCCACACAGCGAATGCGTGAGAGTGTAGCTGAGGTTAACTTGTTATTTAGCCTGTGCTGTGTAAGCTCCTTCTCAGGGTGACATAAATCTTTACATTACTGGTTCAGATAATAACGCCTCTCTGCCGGAGTCCTTGCCTCCCTGGGACTCTCGCTCTACGAGCCGAGCTGAGGTGATTATGCTGCAGCATCTGGAGACCACGAGACAAGACAAATTAAAACTTTGTGCTCTGCAAGCCGGCCTCATTAACAGTAAATATAATGTTTGCACTGTGCAGATCTATCAGATGAAGGGTTCCAGTCTGCACACACAGATAAACTCAATGCTGGGCGCAGGACTCAAAAACACTTTGTCATTTTAATTGAGACACGACTCAGCTGCCAGGAGCGACAGAGAGCAGGAAACTCCAGCAGAAGACCTTTCTGAGAAAAATGCAATATTGTTTAAATATAATCAAATAAAATATAAATCTGTCCCTTCAGAGGACAAAGTTTCCCCGGTACCAGGGGCACTGAGGGGTAAGCGTTATGTAACCCTCCATGCCATCAAGCCTTTCATGCAAATATCAACATGTGTGGTATCCACAGAAACCTTAGAATCTCAGCTAAATGGTCATATAAACCATTTCTACAACCACCAAACACAGCGAAAACAAGCGATGATTAAAAGAGCAGTTACGTAAATGCACAAAAGTCTGCTAAACACAAACAACCGAGCCCAGAATTTTCCAGATTTCATGTAATGATGTAAACAATGGCTAGTTAGCTAGCTAGCTCAATTCCAAAACACCAAGTTTCACCATGCTCTGACCAAAATTTGATGAACCAGCCACAAAAGAAGCCCACCAAAACGCCTAGCGGCGCAAATGCACTAAGATAGAAATTGCCTTACCAGACAGATTTCCTCCATTATTTTCGCCAGTAACCAAGAGCCGCGGCAGCTCCTGATAATGGCAAAAATACACGACGCATCAGAGCCACTTCTGTCTGCAATCACCATTTTAGGCCCAGTTACAGACGCATGACTGGACAGACACCGCGTGTCATAAATTTGGGGCCACATGGGGTCTGGCCTTGCAACGTCTGATTGGTTGAAGTGATGTGAACGCGACATCCTTATCGTGATTCTATTGCCTCAAATGATTAAAAAGAGGTGTCAATCATGCAAATCAGCCAAAAGAAGCCGAAGAGTTTAAAGCGCTAGAGGCCATTTAAACTCACCAGGGTGCAGGGCAGAAAGGGCCTGTTGCCTGTGAAAGTGTGGTTAATTTTCAGAAATATTTTTAAAAAACAAGCCTTTTTAGGCATGTTAATGAAATTAAATCATTTCTGCTGTTTAATACCTAAAAAATTCAACTCATAAATGGTGTCAAGAGTGTGCCAAAATTGGACAGGCCTGTAAAACGCCTGGACATTTATGTATTAACAGTACTGCAAGTTTTCACTGTTTCACTTTTGAAGCATAAATCTTTTTACATATGATGATTATATGTTGATTAATGAATTTCTGGATTAAAATGTGAACTAAAGCATATTTTTAAAAGGGTTATATGCTAAAAAATAAATTAGGTGAGGAAAAAATCTACTTACTTTTTCTGTGTTCTAGCCTCAGTAACAGAATACCATCTGCTGGAATATTTACACCTCTTGAAATCTCATAAGTGTTAGCTTTATTTTGATAACAAGATTGTTTACACAGAGTTTGTAATTGCAGAGAAATACTCCATTCATTTTGGGCATGCCATTTTCAAGCAGGAAGCTCAGAAAGCCCTTTGGGGCTTAACAAGCTAGGAAGAGTCCAGGTGGATGCCTCAGATGCCCTAACCACATCAATTGGCTCCTTTCAGTATGGATGAGCAGCAGCTCTACTATGAGTACCTCTCAAATGACCAAGCTCCTCACCCTATCTCTCAGGAAGAACCCCAGGAAGAACCCAGCCACTCTTTAAAGGAAACTCATTTCTGCTGCTTGTATCTGTGACCTCATTCTTTTGGTCACTACCCAGAGCTCGTGACCATAGGCTAGGGTAGGAACATAGATCAACTACTATATCAGTTCAGTTTATTTTATATAGCACTAAATCACAACAACAGTTGCTTCAAGGTGCTTTATATTACGAAGCAAAGACCTTACAATAAACAACAGCTTTGCTTTTGTGCTCAGCCCTCTCTTCACCACAACAGATCAGTACAGTACATCACTGCAGACGCTGCGACAATCTGCTGGTCAATCTCGTGATCCACTCTCCCCTCACTCGTTAACAAGACCCAGAGATGTTTAAACTCCTCCATTCGGGGCAGCAACTTGTTCCTGACCTGGAGAGGGCACGCCACCATTTTCTGAGAGAGAACCAGGGTATTGGACTTGGAAGTGCTGATTCTTATTTCCATAGTTTCACTCTCTGTTGTAAACCACTCAAATGTAAACTGGAGGTCATGGCCTGATGAAGTCAGCAGAACCACATCATCTTCAAAGAGCAAAAATTAAATCCTGAAGCCAAGTGGAGACACTTCACCTCTTGGCTACATCTAGATATTCTGTCCATAAAACCTATGAACAGAATCGGTGACAAAGAGTAGCCCTGCCGGCAATATAAACCAAGCTCTCACTACGGACAAAAAAATGCATTCTTCCTGCTGAAGTCTGAAGTTTAACTAACAGACAAATTCTCCACTCCAGTACCCTGGCATAGACTTTCCCAGGGAGACTGAGGAGTGTGATCCCCTTATAGTTGAAGCACACCCTCTGGTCCCCCTTCTAGTTAGTTTACAGTGCTGTGGTAAAGGTTGTAGTAGGTTGGGATGGTTGCATCTAGAGTTCATCTAAGCATGAATTAAAGTGATGGTTCTGATTAGATTCACTCACTGAATCAGATTTGTGTTTGGTTCCTCTCACATTTACTCCTGTGACATTTTCCACTTAGCTTTTACGGCTGCGACTTGCTGAAAAGGTCTCTAACACTCTGGGCTTAGAGTGGGATTGGGCTGGAGGGGGAACACAAAGTTCAGGTGTAGCACAATCACTTAGAAATATGTCCCAAAAAATTTGTTTTCTGCTAAAGTTGATTTTTTTTCTGTGTTTCGGCTGTGATCAGCTGACCTGTGCTGCTGCTTTCCGTGTATCTAACCGGCTGAATTCACCAAGATATAAGCAGATGTTTCACAAGCTACTCTGTCATGGTTTATTTCCCAGGGTAATGAGCTATGCTGTTTTAGTGTTAAAAGCTACGTTTAGTAAGAGTATGAAAGTAATAAACTGATAAATGTATTAATTTTTGTTGCTCTGCTGTTGAAATAGATTTCCTCTCTGTCACCTCTCCTCTCCTGTAAATATATGTAGTGTGACTGTGTGAGAGAGCGAGAGAGAGAGAGAATATAACTGGTGTTTGCAGGAATTTATTGTTCTTCCCAGAAATCTTTGAGCAGCAGAAAAGGTTTTCCACCAGTTTGCACTTTTCACAAGACTTTCCACTAAATGTTACTACGTCATCTTTATTTTACCAAATGCTACTAGCTAAAACAATTTATGGATTATTACACTGCCAAAAATGGTACCAATACTTCTCCTGTTTCCTGAGTAACATTTTCTAAACACTCTGGTGACCTGAGGTGACTTATCAAACTATTACAGTGGATTTAATGAAGCTACATATCTGTCAGCTATTTCTATTAATTTGCAAGTAGGAACTAGTGGGCCTTGGGTTGAGA
The DNA here is from genome assembly GCA_015107715.1 of Tylochromis polylepis. Lineage (NCBI taxonomy): Eukaryota > Metazoa > Chordata > Actinopteri > Cichliformes > Cichlidae > Tylochromis > Tylochromis polylepis. Next base: position 6,947 of record VVHJ01032275.1, read on the forward strand.
GCCACAGGTCTCAGAAAGAACTGAAATATGGACAAAAACAATTCTGGTTTTGATCTTTTTTGTGGAATTAATTTACAACAAGAAATATCTAGAATAATAACAGACATAATATTTTAAATACCCCCTGAACTGGAAAATCTCTTGACTTTTAATCTGAACATAGTGTCTGTGGAAGACCAAAGAAGCCAAACAAATTTACATTTCCAATTAATATTTTTATACTGATTTAAAATATATACATTTCAGCCAAATGTAAACACTAGCACTGCAACTTATGATAACAGTAATAACAATGCATTTATTATATTATTGTTATAGTTATTATATTAGTACTACTTATTAATTAACAGGCATAATTTTTTAACCAAGACAAATTGATATTTTTTGTTATTAGTCTTTGGATTATTTTTGTATTATTTAGCTATTTGTGTTTGTCACTGTGACAAAAAAACCAACATAAATACCTTCATCTTTAGTTTAAACTGAAACCAGCATTTTATTTACATTAGTTTAAAAAGCTGAGTATTGTTTCTGCTGCCGCACACGAGAGCCCGAAGTTTGCTTTGGAAAGCAAGTAAACTTGTTAGACGCACAAACAGTAATGAGATTAAATGACACTCCACTCGGATTAAACCAGACTTTACTGGGATAAAACCAGACTCTCCACTATCATGATACTGGCACTGAAGGCTTTAGTATGAATCAAACAGGACTTTGCCAGGAGGAGTTAAAAATGCAAAAAAGAAAAAACTGAAGGCAGAATTAAAAACTGCCAACCTCTGATTCTCAAAGCCAGAACATCTTCTCCTGCACCACTGCCAGCAAAGTCACAAACAGTAATTAAAAACATGCAAACACCACCAATATCCAAGAATGGGCCATCTGAACACACACACATGCACACACGCACACACACAGTGTCAAACAAATCCACATATATATATTTTTTTTACAGTGAATCCCAGAAAAATCAAAGGTCAAAGGGCTTTTATTGTGAAACCAATCAATATCTTTCTCACTAACTATGTTTTTAAATTGAATTCAGCTGAAAGACTAAAAGAGCTTTCCTCTGCTACTGATAGCGGTTTCTGTGTGTGTGTGTGTGTGTGTGTGTGTAGGTTGGAGCTGATAAGGAGAGAAGAAGCTCTTTAATAGAACAAGATGACACACAGGATAACGGCACTCTGTGTGAGGTCCGTTTCTTTCTCTCTGTGTGTTTTTTTATGTTGGTGTTACACAGTGATATTAATCTCTGTTACACACTCTCACACACAGTTTTGTTGGTATATGTCTGTACTTATGAAAACTCATATTCATACAGTTAAATAAACAGAATTAGTTTAGAGGAAAAGATTGGGGAGGAGGCAGAGATGCACAAAATCCTGAGGAGACCACTACAGCAAGGAATACATTTAAAGAGCCAGATACAGGGGCAATTACTCAGAGAACACAAGAAGATAAACAAAAGTACAAAGACCAGAGAAGTGATTTTGGAGAACTGGAATTGCCCCCTTTATAATCCAGACAACTATAGAGAGAACATGAGAACAGATCTTCCCCAGGGACTGCTTGTCTGCTAACCTCTGATCTTTAAGGAAAAACGTATATTCTCTAACTGGTTGGTGAGTGGTTGCTGGAAGCTGCTGGCAGTGGCCCAGTGAAATCAGCTGCATGATCTGACGTCCCCACGTTGGTGTTGTTCCTTTATCATCATAATGTACGATGATGCCATACAGCAACTGTGAGCACATAATTTCCTTTTGGATTAATAAAGTTCTTCTGATACTGATTCTGATAATAATCTCAGTCCAGGATCAACATTGCGACTGACCAATCATGTTGTCTGAGCATTCAGTTAGCATTAGCCAAGAAGTTCACTAATGCTATTAAAACCCATCACTAGCAACTACCTTACAGTATATTGTAAGGTAAAGACCCAGAGAAATCCCCAACAATCATATTGTATGACACCCTATGAACAAGCACTTGGCAAAAGTGGGAAGGAAAAACTCCCTTTTAACAGGAAGAAACCTCCAGTAGAACCACGCTCAGGGAGGGACGGTCGTCTGCCGTGACTGGCTGGAGCTGAGCTGAGGAAGGCTAATTTATTATATTCTTTGGCTATCTTTGTCTGATATTACATTAAAAATGAAACATTTAAGTGTGACAAAAACAATAACTAAGAAATAAAAAAAAATCATTCCTTTTCTTCATTTTGGAGTCACCAGTTTTTTACTATCAGAGTGAGCTTGAGCCGAGGGTTAGAGAGTAGTACAAGTTTTAGAAGTTTTGGTAAACAGACCCTTTTAATAGCCCAAAAAGTTCCACTGTAAATTTGTGGAAAGAGGCTATCAAGCCTGAGGTTTATGAATAAGTTATCACCTAAATGTAGTGTCTGTGTATCTGCCAAACTCACTTCATCACTTTATTGTATTATTTCTAAACTAAACTGAACTATAGCAGATACTCAAAACTGGAACAACATCCAAAACTGGAAAGATAATAATAACCTCGACAGGAAAGTACTATGAACTCCACAAACAGATCAGACTTTATAACGATGTCCTGACAGATGGAGCTCGGGACTCAGAGTACAGCTGCCATGTAACAGCTGATTCTACTGTGAAACCCCAACTCTGTAACAGATCACCTGCCTGAGGATAGAAATGAGCCCTACGATTGTAGAGGAGCACAGACTGTGTGTCCAGTCCTCTCTGTGTGTTTGCATTTGTGAATAAATCATCAAGTTCCTGCTGCTGTCAATGCTTTCTCACTTTGGGGACTCACTGATTTTTTGTTTTTTTAGAAAATCACAGAAAGTTGCAGAAAAGAATTCCCACCAATAGCCAGAAACAGCAAATTCAAATCTTATTGATTGTTTTTGCAGACGCTGATCTGGTGAATCTCTTATATACAAGTGTGTGTATGTTATATACACCTCCAGCACCTCCGACACAGTTGCTTTGCATGAATAACAGCCCAAAATAATCCTTGTTTATCCTTGTTTATATTCTGTCTTGTTGCAGTCCCTTAGCTCATTCTCTGTCTAAAAAAGGATTTTTAGTTCCTCCCCCTTTGAATCAACCTCACTTTAAGATTGCTTTCTTCTAATATGCTACCACTGGCAAACAGAAGGTATGAGCAGCAGGTCAGTTATGTCACACTGAACCCAGTGTAGAAAAAACTGATCTCATTAATTGAAACTTTGGTCATATTTAATACAAGGAACAACCATTGGAACATAGCATAGCAGATGTTTACAGACCAGTAGTTAAGAAAAAAGGCTCTGTTTAATCTGTTTTTAGTTTTCTTGAGGATGAAAGGGATGGATTTGGGGGGTTTCTGTTATTTAATGGTAATTTTTCTAGGGCACTGTGTGGCCATGAGTTTTCAAAGGGCGTGCTTACCTATGAAAAAAAAATCAAAACTCGCTTTTTAGTTCTCCATCTCAAATTCTGGAAATGGAAACACTAAATTCTTAGTGTTTCCATTTCTTTGTGTTTTTCAAGGCCATTTCCTTTCCTCTGTCTCACGTGTTCCTTTGTGTTTTTGCACTGCTTTTTTTCTGCCTTTCAGTTTACTTCCTGTTTTATTTTGAAGGTTAGTTGCTCAAGTGTTTTTCTGTTTTTACTTAACATCCTTTGTTCTTTTTTGCCCTCATTAGCATCTCACTACCCTTTTCCCCAAAGGTGTGTATTTCTGTCCCTCTGACACCCATGTCTCCCATGGTCTATTTGATATCCTCGTGTTGGTGTTGTTCCTGGATCAACATAATAAGGTTTGTCGAGGTTCAACGTTGCAAGTGACTAGTGACACTGTTATGATGTCATAGCTTTGTGACTTTGAAAAAGAAAAACCTTCCAGTGTCCACTCAGAAAAAATCCCCCATAGTCTTCTTTTACGAGCACCTTTTTTCTTTGATTACCTGCAAATGTGAATATTTTTTCAGCATTTGAGGATTCCCTTTAAACATTAGCACCAGCATGACAATGTCACAAAATTTAAATGTCCCTTTAAGCCCTGAAAGCTGTTAAAGAATTAGGACTGAGCATGCAGGGCGGTCTTATGCAGAGTTTGACATGCTCAATGGGCACCGCTTACCCTGGAAACATTTCTAAGGCAAAGTACAGCTTATCAACAGTTATTTAACAAAGCAATGTTTTTTCTCAATTAAAAAAATAAAAAATCCTAATTCCTAACATCTTTTGTTTAAACATTCCCTTCTAATCCAATCGTCTCTTTCATTTTATTTTAAAAACCTGGTAAATATGGACCCAAAAGCAGGACTCAGCAACAGGTTTGATTTGAGGTACACGATACGTAGGATGAATGTTCATGCAGGGGGCGGTTTGACAGCAGACACTCTTATAATCTTGTCAGTCCCAAAAGAGTCAGTGTATCTTGGTGATCTTGGTGACAGTTCCTTGAAAGACGATTTCAAAGGAATATCTTTAGGAGAAAGCCAAACACTCTGACCTGGGGTGTAATGTGGAGCTGAGTTCCTCTGTCCATCTGCCAGATGCTGATTTTGAGTAACAGTTCTCAGGAGAGCAGCTTTGGTCTGTTTCCAGTCCAGGCAGTAAAGTCCAAGATAAAACTAGACATCTTAAAACTGTTTCAAGCTCTTGATTTGCTATGTTTGGCGTTTAGTCTGCAGATGGAATCCAGAGGATAGGCTGGCTTTTGTACCCAGTAAATGGTAAATGGACTGGTTCTTATATAGGCCTAGTGCTTTTCTACAGATTGCCTTGTTCACCCATTCATACAAGCACTTTTTTCTATGCATTTTCTATGTAGGTGCTTTCTATCTAACATACTCCAATGGATGCATCAGAGAGCAATTTGGGGTTAGTATCTTGGCCAAGGATATTTAATATGCAGACTGGAGTAGACAGGGATCAAACTACCAGCCTTCCAATTAGCAGGTGACCTTCTCTACCTCCTGAACCATGGCCAACCCAGTGCCTCACAGAAGGTTTTGGTGTCAATCGAGGACCTCAGTCTGAAACAATTTCAACAAGAATGCTATGCAGGCGGAAAACGTGCTGGACTAAGAGGCTTTCTGTTTCTGTGGAGGAAGAAAGTTTGGCTAAAGCTACAAAGTGGGTGGTTTGGTAACGATATGGTAATGATAACAGATGAGCATCAGATGGAGGTACCAATAAATCTAAAGCAATGTGAGACCTGGCGAAAACTGGGGGTGGAGCAGACCAGCTAGTCGGTGAGAGTTACTCTTATTTCTGGGACCGATGGAACAGAGTGTTATAAGCTCTCTAACATCTTTGTCCAGGCATGGCCACAATGATGGTGCGAGTTACCCCGGGGTACAATACAAATTTCAAGATGTGGGCCCAGTGCAAGCAAACTAAAAGAGACAAAAAGATGGTGGAGGGACCTGGAAGGAACCAGGGTCTGGTTCACTTAGACTATCTCGCTGCTAAGCCCAACTATCTACTGGCTCTCTTCCACAGTGTGCCTTTGTCCTGTCTTCCTCCTCTCACCTCCAACCAGTCACGGCAGATGGCCGCCCTTTCATGAGCCTGGTTCTGCTGGACGTTTCTTCCTGTTAAAAGGGAGTTTTCCTTACCGCTGTTGACAAGTGCTTGCTCAGAGGGGCTCGTCTGATGTTGGGGTTTTCTCTGTATTATTGTAGGGTCTTTACCTTACAGTATAAAGCGCCCTGAGGTGACTGTTGTTGTGATTTGGCACTACATGAATAAATCAAGTTTAAAAATTGAATGCAGCATGAGGCTGCCCACACTGTATGAGGGAGGCAAGATGGTTTCTAGAGCCATGGAGTCATCTTCTGCAGAAAGCTAACAAGCAGTAGCATCAGTGTCAGCATCTCACTGGAGACTGGCCAGTTTTTTATGGTCAGTCTAAATAAACAACTGCTCATCCCCTTCCAACCAATGACTCCACTCTTCTAAAGCTAGTTTGACCACTAGCAGTTCATAGTTTCCTACATCATAGTTCCTCTCAGCAGAGGTCCAGACTGCAGTGAACAAAGAAAAGGGACAGATCGCTGCTTTTTTGTGATTTTGCACAATATCAAGCTACAGAGTTTATAATTAAAACAGGAAATGACACTGACTGTTCTCCTGGGATTTAGTTTCATCTATTCAAAAACTTTCTCCCCACCTCTTCCACAAAGAAAAATTTGTGTTTTCTGAAATGCTGATTTTGTTTTTGCTGTTGAGTTTTGAACCTCAGGGCCACCATAGACACCTTATCTAAAATATGAGTCTAAAGTTGATTAATTCTACTGTGGGTGAAATGTAATGAAGCTTAAAACGTGAAATGTAAAACGAACACAAACAAAGGAACACAAAATAAACTTTTTCAAAAACAACATGAAGGAAACTGAAGTTATTTGAGTTTTTTTTTTCAGTGCTGCAAGCTGAGATTTTTAGATGAGCACTGATTTGTCAGGTGTTTAATTCATTTGACTAAAAGGCAGTGATTGTATCTAAACACATGTTCTAACCTTAATTACTAAGAACTGATGATACCACAATGTGATTAAAAATTTAATTTAGTGTGACAGCATATTTGATCCATATCAGCCAACTCAGTCAGCTGATCCTAGACATTAAATCAGTGATAACAATACTTCTTTCACCCTTTTCCCTCTCCATTCTTCACTTCATTAGTCCTCGCTATCTGAGCTTCAAACCCTTATTTTTTTCCCTTTTGTGTGATTGTGACATCTTTTTCATTAGCTGTCTGCTTCTTTTCTCCGCTTCGTGGACATTTTCATTTAAGTTTGGAGCAGAAGTCGGCCTTAATGAAGACCCGATGAAATCAAACTCGTGTCTCCCTGTCCATACGTTCTTTAAGTAATGTTTTTACACCTCCTACGCTCCCCTGATCCACCGAAGAGAAAGGAGAGAGAGGGTAATGGAGGTCATCGTAGTGTGTGATTCATCATTTCACCACTACATGCTTTTTATTTTTCCTCTCCTTCCATCATCAACTTCTCCTAACCCTCTTCAACTCCTTTCTTTGTCCTTCCTTAATTTCTGTTTCTGTGTCTTTTTTTTATTGTGATGAATTTTTATTTTGCGTCTGCTTCTTCCTCCTCCTCACGCTGTTCCACTCCTCCTACTCTGTTTGTTCTCTCTTGTTTCTCTCTTCTTTGTCTATTTTCATGCCATCCTCTTCCTCCTCCTCCTCCTCCTGCAAAGAGGACCAGCACAGCAGAGTCTTGTACAGTCAGTATGCATTAAACATACAGTGAGAGGGAGAAGATCAAAGCACTGCATGCACACAGTAGAGTGAGAGAAGATGAAAGCATTAGAGCCAACGAGATGGGGATTAAATAAAAATGATAATAAGTGAAGCACATCCTGCCTGAAATGTTCAGAATCTGAAATTAAGACAAAAATCTGTCTGAAATATGTGTAAGAATATTTTCTGATCAACTTTTCTGAAGAACATCTCAGTCAAAGAATCAACAAAACACCGAGACAGAGTTTCACTGTCGCTCCAAACCGGACAGGATTACATTTGTTGTGTGTGTCGGATGAACTGATGCAAGGAGGATGCCAAAATGTATTCAACTGAGATTTTAATTAAAAAACAAACAAACAAAAAAGTACTCACAACAAACCTTTTCACATACACTGACTGTAAGAAGATTCATTACTCCCAGCTGTACATGTAGATGGACTGTCTGAAGGGTGTGAGTCTCTGCTTCTAAAGAGTCTTACTCTAGTTGGAGCTGACAGAAAGTAGTTGAGGCCAGTGGTGGAGCTCTGGCTGCCCACCCTGCTTTTTCTAGTAATGCACCTAACAGACCAAACCTCGGGTCTAGGTTGGGTCTAGGTTGGGTTGGACAGATGGGGTTCTGCCTTTGGGTGGAGCCGGTAATGTCTACTCCTTGGCCTGCATCAACTCACTGATACTGAAGAACCAGCTATTGCATCCAGTAAGACCCTTCCTCTTAATCTTCCGTCTACTTTGTAAACTTTGTCCCAACAATATTCTCCCAGTTTCCATTTTCATTTTGTGTTTCTGTGGGTCAGACGATCAGCTGCATCTGTGAATCGACTTCCCTCCCTTCCCTCCCTCCTACGGCCTTGTGCAAGCAAACCAGTGGCCCCCTCCTGGACCTTATTGACTCTTTCAAATAAGACATATTCGTTCACTTCACACAAATCTTGGAACTGTGTAGATTCGCCTGTCAGCCCTCCTTGATCTAAGAGTCATTTCCTCTCTCCCAATGGCACTCCATCTGGAGCACAGTGTCGGTCAATTCTCTGTGACTTCATCATACCAGTGACCTCCCTCCTTGTGCAAGTTATTCTGTTTCTGTAAAAGTGCTTCCTGTGCACAATATAACTCTGAGAATTGTCAAATCGGTCTTTGTCTGGTCGTACAATAGAGTTTGATATTACCTCCAGCGTAAACGTTGTGACAAAAACTGAGTTCAAACGAGGACATGACAAAGTACAGTGCTGTCACCTCACAGACAAGGTTTGGGGTTTGAACACAATAACCAGAAATATTGATTAGAGTGATAAAGTTAGCTGGAGGTTAACCGCAGCCATCCTCTTGAGTAGCTATACTTGCAGCATGTAGGTGTGTGCAGGATGTATTCCAGTACCTTGACTTTAGAGCTTTACTTGCCCGCTATTTTACGGATTTGAGTTGTTAATTCAGGTCAGAAATAGCCTAATAAATTATACTCAGACAAACACTGAATGTTGGATAGTAAATTCATGGCTAATAAAAAGAGTGAAGCCTTAGTGTATCAGCATACAAAAGGATGGCCCGGTCGGTACCTGTCTGAGAGCTCTGTTAGGATAATAAGATATTATGAGGTCTTTAAGATGTGATGGGGCCTGAACAATCAGAGGTTTGTATGTGAAGAGAAGGGTTTTTAATTAAATTTAGGGTGCCACTAAAGAGAAGACAAGATGGTAGTAGTATGATTTTTCTTTAAAGGCTATAACCGGGGTGTACACATTAATCAGGTTTGGACTTTTTCCTCCTGATGTATCATATGTTCGGTGTGCTTCCCAGTGATGTAGTACGATCTGCCTTTTTGTTCCATTCTCTATTAAGATGCTTCAGTAATGTTCAGGTACGAGCTCTCAGGAGGTAAATTCATGACTGAGTGCTGCATTATGTGTTTTTTCTAGGTGTGTTTTTATTGCACTGACAGTGTGTTTGGGATCATTGTCAAAATATGGACTTGCTTCTCTGCATTTGTAATTTCCTTATTTTGGAAAAGATCCCCAAGACCAACATCTAACAGCTGTTGACACTGAATTTCAGGCCAGTTTTCGTGTAATTTGGCATACCTCCATCAGATCATGGTAGTCTTACAAGATTGGACTTTAAGTTTTTTTAAGTTTAAGTTTTTGGTCTTTACTGGATTTTTTACTTTTCTTATGAACATGACTTTTGAATACTGTTCATCCGCTGCAGATGGTGTTTTTAGGCCTGTGACTACTTCTGTAGTGCTCTACTTCTAAGGACACGCTGTACACCATGCCAAGAAATGCCAATTTATCTTTGTCATTTTTCATAGCTTCAGCTGAAAAAATGAGAACACATGATGTGTTTTTGTGACAGGCTGTTAGTAACAAAGAGCCTAAAGATACAATTTAAAGTTGGTTCTTTGTCGAGTTGTCTGTTATGTGTAGACACGGCACTGTTTTATGCCTTGAGTTAGGTGCCAGTTTTATATTTATGTACTGGCTCCTTGGAACCAAAATACAAAGAGAGGCTCAAGACTTTTGCACATGGTCTAAATTACCACAATAACTGAAAAGCCAAGAGTCTAATTTCACAGTATACGTATCAATGCAGCTTTTACTTTCTTGTTGTTTCCCATGAACCCAGCAGGTTAATGCTGTTTCTCTGTGGGTCTCTTTAAAGTCCCTTTCCTCTTTGCATTAGAAGTGGTCACATCGCTAATACTGGAAACAAAGAGAGCTAACACAGAAACAGTCTGCTGCTTATTCTTCCCTCATTGCACATTTTTCTGTTTCATGTTTTCTGTGGTGATACAGGTGTTTT